>JAODUO010003943.1:0-10523 GCA_025642075.2 Ridgeia piscesae | reverse complement strand
TGCAATTAGGTTCAGTTTAATAATAATTTTATAAATATTTTTTATTTTGTTGTCAGTTGTTTCCTTTCGGTTATAGACACGTGATGTTTGGGGAACAATAGCTAAGTAAATCGTAATATCTCGCCGCCTCGTCAACGTTGAATTCACGTAATTATATTTACTCCCCCCCTTTTCCGGGGGGGGCCGCCGGAACCCCAATTTGAGAGTAGACGGGTGGGACGACATATTCGGATGACAGCCGTGCCCACCAATAACATCAGACGATAGCCGAAAAGAGCTGAATGTAATCAAACTACATCAAAAGGGACAAATGATTTGCACTAGTGTTTATTTTATTAAGTTTTAAACTTTTATTTCCAAGTTGAAAAAACGTTTTTGGGATAACTTTTACCCCTTGTGGAAATCCCGTAAAGGAAAAAATAATTCCCCAAACCCGGTGTTGAAACAAACTTAAAGAGCATTTTGAAACCACAATAATTTTTTTGGGAAAAATAACCTAATTTTAAAAAACCCCTTAAAACCGGGACATACTTCAAAACCCCGTCTTTCGGTGAATTATTACGTTAGAAAAAGTTTTATGACACAACTCTTGATTCACAAATTTTAAAAATGGTGTGGGTTTTTTTAAAAATGAAACCATTTCAAAGGGAAAAAAATTTGTGACCAAAACAATTTTTTACTTTTAAATACAGTACATTTTGAAAAACGTTTTTGTTAAATTTAATAATTACTTTTAAAAAATTGTTTTGATTTTTTAATA
Source organism: Ridgeia piscesae (assembly GCA_025642075.2). NCBI lineage: Eukaryota > Metazoa > Annelida > Polychaeta > Sabellida > Siboglinidae > Ridgeia > Ridgeia piscesae. The sequence goes on along the minus strand of JAODUO010003943.1, from coordinate 9,763 downwards.
TTTAAAATTTAATATATTATATATTATATATATATATATATATAATAATATTAAATAATAAAAAAAATTTTTTATATAAAAATTTTTTTATTTTTTTTAAAACTGACAGTTTTTCATAATTTTTTGTTAAAATTTAACTTTGGGGTTATGTTTAAAAAAATTAATTTATTTTTATAGAAAATTTTAAAAAAATAATTTTTCCCCCAATTTTTTTATTTAAAATTTTAATATATATATATATATTATTTTATTATTTATTTGTAAAAATTATCATTTTATTTTTTTATTATATATATATATATATATATATATATATATATATATATATATATATATTGATATTTTGATATATAAATATTTAAATTAAAAACCCTAATCATTAAAAAATTATTTTAAAAAAATATCCCCATTGAGTTGATTTTTGATGCAAAATATTGTCTGTCAAAAAATTTTGGTTTATTTGGAATTACCGTTATTGGGATTATTGTGCAAACATAGTTGTCAAGCGTCAGATTTGTAAGGACTGAGTACCATTAAAAAACTACGCACGCCAAACAAACGATAGTGTTAGAGGAGGCACTTTTGACAAATAGGTAAAGGGCGCATGTGTTTTCCGTCATGCTAATCGGTGACCCAGATAGTTGGTACAAGTTGGCAAAACAAACTGAATATCTACCGAAAAGTGTCTAAAATATGTCCAACCAACCCTGTTATTAACAACATGGCTTTGCTCGCTATGCGTGTCATTAAAGGCAATCATAATATTACTTATAAGCCGCCGTTGTATTATCGAGGTCATTATTTCAATGTCACACGTGAGCGTCGTTGTTGGAAGGAGATGGCTATTTGATATATTGTAGTTGCAGTTACATTTATGTTGATTTACGTTTGGAGTCAAACGCACATGGCGTGTAACTTGTCCCATTTCATGAAAACAATTAACATGGTGTCAGAAGTGGGTAAATGGTAGGCTTTATTTGCAACGTTTGTAATTTTCCGAAAGGTAATTGCATGAAGAGTCTAACATACGACAAACCCCATCGAAAAAGGGGGCTCCCGAAACCCCAAAAAAAAGCCCCAGCCATGAACCCCCGGTGTCACAGCTATAAAGCGCGAAGGGCCAAAGACCATTGCGCCTTCACTTTGGGCCTTGAAACCCGAAAATCTAAGTTGAACACTAGAGCTGAGATCAATATTCTCCCAATCAGAACATTTGAAAAACATTCTGAGTGTCGCACCAAACGTTTGATATCAATCAAGTTGATAGTGTATAGAGGACACGAAGAAGCCACCACACGGACATGTAGGATTGGGAGCAAACTCAATGGAAATAAGCCTATCCTACAGTTCTTCATCAGAGACAGAGAAGCGAGTCCTATTATCGGGTTTGATTCACGCAAAGCCGGGGTGAAAATTTAAACTTCCTTTCCTCCTTTCCAAAAAAACCCCCAAAGAAATTTTCCCAGGACATCGCTGAACCAACCGAATGGGTGAAACGACCGTCGAAAGTAGAACAGATCGCTGCGCATCTGTCTAGATCCCCGTCACCTGAACAAAGAGCTCAAACGCGAGCGCTACTTCTGCTGAGGATGTTGATGCAAAGCTGCACGTTTACTGTGCTAGGCGCAACAAGTGGTTAACGGCAGGGAACGGTAAACAAGAAGAGTTCCGTATTAACCACATTCAACACACCTTTCGGATATTACCCGTTCATCCGACTGCCGTTTAGAGTGAGCTCGACACAATACGTTTTCCAGAAAGGTGTTGACCTGACATACGATCGTTGACGTGATCGTGGACGACATGTTATTGTATGTCAAGGGTAGAGATGACCACGACGCCACTATTGATGCAATACTACGTAGGACCCGATAAAGAGGGATCAGCCTTAATCATGCACTTGTCAGGATTAAGGCTGATCCCTCTTTATCGGGTCATCTACGTTGGTCACGTACTGTCTGCTGAAGGATTGCGACCCGATCCAGTGAAGACGCAGGGCATACGTGAAATGTCACCACCAACCACAAGAGACGAGCTGGAGACCGTACCTGGAATGGTTACGTTCCTGGGAAAGTTCGCGCCAAACTTGGCGAACGTCACCGCCCCACTGAGAGACGTGACTTAGAAAGAAGTGTAGCTATGATGCAGTACGGAGGGAGAAGGGCCCATGAAGACATGAAGCAGATGCTGTGCAACACCCGGTCCAGTTTTCGACTACTTGATCCCCGAAAAACATCACCCTACAGTGCAAAAGTTCAAAAAAAAATCTTCGGAGCCCTTACAACCGAACCCTTTCCCCTATTTCTCAACACTTTACCACATAGATTCCCATTTTCAAATTATCCGTTATACAAAAGTAAATCATTCGTTCCATACTGAAAAGAAATTATGGAACACTACACGCCTTTTTACATGCCTTCACTTATTAAAATTGCATGATGTATACAAACCTTTTAAGTGTGTATAATTTTGTTCATGGGAGTCTACCACATTTGTTATGCGATATGTTCACATTTGCCGACAATTTACATATCTATCAAACCAGACAAATATCACAAATACGCCCTTTCATTAGTTCGACTACCAGATCCTCAAATAGTTTGCTATGTATAGGTCAGGTGATATGGAACGCAATTCCAACCTGCACTCAGCCGTCACATAGCCTAAAACTGTTGTGTTATCATTAAAATCAATTGTGGTAAGAGTGTGAAGATCTGGCTCTACCTTAAATCCACTTTGAAGCACTTGTAGCATAATCTTACTTACTTTAAATCACACATATTATGTAATAGTTATTCACATGTGTAAGTGGTTCAGATAGTAATTAAGGTTGGTGTAACCTTACGTTTGCACTATGTTTTAAGACTCAACCTATTAATTTACATTACTGTATGACATCAGACCGGTCTAAATGATAAATGTAATTCTGATTCAACACGCTAAATTACTATTATATAGTTCATACAATTATTGCTGGGTTGACAGCGGCCAGTTTCGTCTTTTGAAGCATTCATCATATTGTATTATTCTCATATTTTTTTGGGGAAAAACACCCAATTTTTTTGAATAATGTTCAAAACTGGTGAACACTTTTGTGAAATTTTAAATAAAAACCCAAAAAAAATAAAATTACTTCAAAAATTTAAAAAAAATTGGAAAGAACGTCGATGTTCCCCGAGATAAATCTAAACACATAGGAATGTTCGAGATGAACTGTTAATCATGTGCGAGACTAACGCAAGCTAGTCGTAAGTTATATCGGAAAACCCAACCCTTACGGAATAAAGGAAAAACCCAAGCAGCTCGCCCGAGACGCCGTTTATTGGCAACTGAGTGAGGTCATGGTCTTCCGTTTCAAGGAGTTTCTCTTACACCTTCTTGTTGGCAGAGTTCGGAAAGTATTGTTCCAGCATCTCATCTTGGTCGTGAAACTGGCTGTCTGCAGGGGTGAATCGCAGTTAGGTCATCCAGTTGTCTACCTTTTAGCGGGTTCCTGTTGTATTTCGTGAAATAGTTTCCACTGGATGGTAACATTCTATGTGGACGTACAATGTACCTAGAACATTTTGAATAACTCTGTTTTCTTTTTGTCACTTATTTCGCCCCGGAGCCAACCCCATTGAAACAAATCCCGGGGCATTCGTTTACGGGAAAAAGGGCGGGACTTTTTCAAATTTGGTTGAAAAAAGGGTTTATTCAAATTTTTGGTTTGTCGTAATTAAAATTTCCCCAAATTCCCTTTGGAAAAACCCTATTTTACAAAAATACAACCCCAGGAACCTGTTAAAAAGGTAAACAACTAAATGAACCTAACTCAATTATCAAAAGCCATTTCCCCAAGAGAATCCTGTAAAAGAAAAAATTCCTGAAATCCCCCAACAAAAGGGTTAAGAGAAATCCTTTAAAACGGAAACCATGTTGTTAATAAAGGGGTTTGGGGCGAATTTGCCTTTTGGGTTTTCCCCTTTTTTCCCAAAAAGGGGGTCCCGATTAAATAGGCACTGCCGTAATTTTCCTGCCTAATCTCCCGGGGTATTTAAAAACCTAAAAATGATAAATTACGCCCCCCAACCTTTCTTTAAAAAGGTTTCTCGCAACATTTTAAAAGGGAAATCTAAATTTTTATGGGGGTTTAAAAATTTATTTCGGGCAACTGAGGTTCGTTGGGGAACCTTTTTTCAATTGTTGTAATTTAATTTTTTTTGGGAACCGAAAACATCTTCCCCAAATTAAAAAAATTTAAAAAAGGGTGCACTACATGATGTAGTACACGATTCCCGATTGACAACGGAACCAATTAAGACTGTAGCCAGTAATATAATATGAGAATAATACAATATGATGAATGCTTTAAAAGACGAAACTGGCCGCTGTCAACCCAGCAATAATTGTATGAACTATATAATAGTAATTTAGCGTGTTGAATCAGAATTACATTTATCATTTAGACCCGGTCTGATGTCATAACAGTAATGTAAATTAATAGGTTGAGTCTTTAAAAAATAGTGCAAACGTAAGGTTACACCAACCTTAATTACTATCGGGAAACCCCTTACACATGTGAATAACTATTACATAATATGTGTGATTTAAAGTAAGTAAGATTATGCTACAAGTGCTTCAAAGTGGATTTAAGGTAGAGCCAGATCTTCACACTCTTACCACAATTGATTTTAATGATAACACAAAAGTTTTAGGCTATGTGACGGCTGAGTGCAGGTTGGAATTGCGTTCCATATCACCTGACCTATACATAGCAAACTATTTGAGGATCTGGTAGTCGAACTAATGAAAGGGCGTATTTGTGATATTTGTCTGGTTTGATAGATAGTAAATTGTCGGCAAATGTGAACATATCGCATAACAAATGTGGTAGACTCCCATGAACAAAATTATAAAAACCAAATTCAGGTTTGTATACATCATGCAATTTTAATAAGTGAAGGCATGTAAAAAGGGCGTGTGAGTGTTCCATTAATTTCTTTTCAGTATGGAACGAATGATTTACTTTTGTATAAGGAAAAATTTTGAAAAAAGGGGAAACGTATGTGGATCCCACAAAGTGATTCCGTATAGGCAAGTAAGGGTAAATTAGAGTGTAACAGATTGTTTTAAGGTAAAAAAGAATTTTAACATTTTAGCTTTAAGGTTGCATTTTTTTTCATTTTATAGGAAGAAATTTTGGAGTGGAAGGCCCTCGGTTTTTGAAACAAGGCACAAAGACTCTTAAATTTTCACTTGGGTATTCGGAATTCAAAAGTAAACGGGGGTATTGCCAATCGGTCATTTTTCCTAGATCTTTCTTCCCCCCGGGACTTAAACATAGTAAAATCAAAACCCATAGCGGTACCCCCAAGGGGCCCAACTGGGAAACTACCACCAGATACAGAGCTAGCTACTCTCTTTGGGGAATTTCCTATGCCGGCTCAAATCGGGTACCCTTCAGCAGAAGAAAAAACCAACGTAAGGGCGAAAAAAAAGGGACACCATAACCAAAGTATTTAAAGGCCTGATCCCCCCAAAAGTCGAGTAGCATTGCACACATATTTGGGTGCACCTACCCGACACTAAATAAATCTCCAAAAAACCCCAAAACACTAGAGGTCCCCCTTTTCGGAAAAGGAATTGTGTCACCATTTAACCAGCCAATGAAGTAAATGAAATTTTAAAAAGGGGAACCCTTCTTGTTTACCTCCAAACTTGTGTGGCCTACCGGTTAAATTTTGTTTCAAAACCCCCCAAACAAAAATTGAGCGCCCGGTTTCCTCGTTCATAGGGGGCCCAAAAATTCCGGGGGAAACTTAAAACGGGGTTTTTTTTCCCCCATTTTTGGGTTACGATTCCGATCCTGTGGAAGGTTTTTTTTAAAACCAAAATATGTATCTAAAAAAACCTTTAAATGGAAAAAACCCCTTGGCTTTCCGGGACATCACACAGGAAAGACCCTCCAGCACTGTAAGAACAAACCAACCCCAACCACAACCCACCACACCCCTCCCCAACAAAACCAACAACAATCAAACAACCCCACACCAAATTTTCAAATTTATTAAAACACACACCGGGCCCAACCCAGTTTTACAAAAAACCACAAAACCCCAAAAATTTACATCCCTCAAAACCATACACACCCCAAAAGCGGCCAGCCGCTCATTATTCGGTACAAACACACCCACACAACCAACCACACCACCCACACCCACAATTTTATATTGACTTTCATCAATTCCTTGGAAAAACAAACTTTGCAAAAAAATATTCCCATTTGAAACCATTTTTTGGTTTTAAAAAATGAATTTACGGTTTGTCGTTTAAAAACCTTAAAAACCTTTATGTTTAATTTGCACAAATACATTCTTAAAGTCATCTTTTTCCACAAGGGCCGTTAATTATATATCAACTAAAGGCTTTTTAAGGAATTTAATTTAAAAAAAGCAAGCGGCAAACCAGGGGTTTTTAATAACGTGGGAAATTTTTGTTTTGGGTAATAAAAAAAGTTTTGTTTTCAAATTGTAACCAAAATTTGGTTTTGTTTAGTGGAAACAATGCCTCCTATTTTTTAATTGCCACTAACATTTTTGTTTGCAAAAAATTTTTAGGTTCAGTTTAAAATAATTTTAAATTTTTTTTAATTTTTAAATTGGAAATTTTCCAATAAATATCTTTTTTTGGGCCCTCGTATTTTTTAATTCCGTTTAAAAATTTACGCTTGCAACAATTTTTGACAATAACCCTTTTGGTTTTCCGTCCAACTTCTCTCAAGTATAGACAAACAATTTCTACCCTCCCAATACTAGACATAAAAATAATTAAAAAAGATAAAATAAAAAATATTACTAGTTTTTTTTTGGTAATATACATTACAACTTTTCATCCCTCAGATGGGCGATATTTTTTGGTCAATAAACTTCCAAATGGTTTTGGGCAATTTTTAATTGTCAGGAAAAATCCCGTTTTTAAATTGAATTATATCTTTCAATTTTTATATAAAATTAAAAATAAAAACAAATAAGACAACTACACTGTTATTTAATTCTAATAAACAATTATCTCCATGTTTTCTTTTAAAGTTTTATAAAATATTTAAATAAACCCCGGTTTGGGAATTATTACGTTTGAACAAACCATGAACCGTTTGGGAAAACCATTTATCAAAAATTTTAACCAAGTTTTTGTAAAGAAAAAACCATTTCAGAAAAAAGACATAATTGGGTAAAAACTTTTTTACAAAATTATTTAATTCATTAAATTATATTTATTTAAAAAAATAATATATTATATTATTAAATATACAAAATAAATTTCCTGAAAATGATTTTTAAAATTATATAAAAGATCGTGTTTAATTTGAAAAAACCTTTTTGCAGGACTTATTTTTTGATATGTTAATAATATAATATTAATTATTTTTTTAAATAAATTATAATTCAATAATGTATAATATAAAATTGTTATTTTTACAAATTTCTTTTTAAAATGGAAATTTCTGGAAACCCAATTCTTTTTTAAAATTTTATTTTAAAAGGCTCCTTTTTTTAAAATAATTTCCCAAACTTTAAAAATTTTTTTGAATAAAATTTTTAGAAGGGGGGAAAAATTTATTTTGGGGAAAAAATTTATTTGTCTTTTTTTTTTTTTATTTTTTAATTTTATAAAAATTTTAAAATTTAAATTTAAATCCATAAATGGGGGTTTCTTCAAAAAAATGCCCTAATGATACTTACAAGGTCTCATTGCCCAAAAAAAATATGCCCATCTTTTATGTTTCTGAAAAGTTATTACCAGTTTTTTGGGCATCGTTGATTTTTGTGAAAATGTCTCGAATATGTCTAACCGTCATCAATAAACTTAAAATTAAAATATAAAACAATCTTATTATTATTGAAAGTAAATATATTAGTGATTAAGTTAGGTGGGAGATATTGATTTTAGCATTTTCCCCAAAATAGTGTTTAAAAGGGAAAAAAAAAAAAATAAAATATTTAAAAATTATTTTTAACGAATTTGTTTTTTGGTACCTTTTAAAAAATTTAGCGCCAAAACACTAATAGAGGTAGGATTACAAAAAGAAACAAAGCCACTTTTTGGTTGACCAATTTTGGGAAAAAAAGGAACATTAATATATACCGAAAGGAAAATTTCCCACGTTTTTAAACCCCCCAGGGTTTGCCGCTTGCTTTTCCTTAAAGAACATATATATTAAACCCCCGGTTGTATTATAGGCATTATTTCAATTACCGTACGCTTTTAAGGGAAGGGCTATTTGAAAATTTTTAGGGTTTACATTTAGGTTTTATTTGGGAGAAAAACGAATCGTGAACTTCCCCCTTTTATAAAAAAATTAAAGGGTTCAAAGGGGGGGAAAATTATTTTTTGCAACGTTTGTTTTTCCGAAAGGTAATTGATGAAGAGTTTGTTGTGGGGTTTGGGGGGGGTGGGGTTTTAACTTTTTAAAAAATTTTTAAAAAAAAATTAAATATTTTTTTTTTATTGAAAAATTGGGTTTTTTTATTTGTTTTTGTGCAAATATGTCGTCAAAGGTTTTAAATTTGAAATCCCGTTGAAGGGAAATTATCCAACAACCTGGTTTCACGTCATTTGATGGGCCCTGAACCATTAAAAAATAAAGGGAAAAAACGTTGAGAGTGGGCAATTTACATTATAGCATTTTTTTCCCCCATCACGGTTTAAACCCGAAAGGAAAACAAGGGCCAAAAAAAAAATATTTAAAAATTTTAAAAATGAACCAACCGGGTTTTACACAAAATGTTTGCTGTAATGTCATTAAAGGAAATTAATTTACTTAAAACGCCGAAAGCCATATTTAAATTGTCACAGTATGTTTTAAGGAACTTTTTAAATTATATAGGTTTTGCGAAACATTTTGGGTTATTTCCCCTTTGGAAAACGCCCCGGGTTTTTAAACCTTGATTAGAAACTAAGTTCAAATGGGTAAATTTGGTTGTTTTAAAAATTTTATGCCACTATGTGAAATCCGAAACGATTTTAAAGCAACTATTTCGCAAATTAAAAGAGGAAACGGCAAGCCAAAATTTGAACGCGAAAATAAGTATTTCCGGCGTATAACCCATGTTTGGTTTTCAAAAACGAATATTTGCGCCACGGTCCCCGGGCCAGTAAAGGTTAAAAGGCCGAATGTATTTGCGTTTTTTGGCGGGGTTTGGTTTTTTTTTGGGGTTTGGGTGGTTTTTCCCCCTTTGCTTTGAAACATTCGGTGTCCACCAAAGTTTGTTTTATGGTTTTTGGTGTTGGGGGGGCCCGGCTGGGTGGGGCAATATGGAATAAGTTTGTTTTTGGGGAGGAGTTTTATGGGTTTGTTTGAAAGGGGGGTGTTTTGGGTGTTGGTTGTGATGTTTGGTTGTGTGTGAATGTTTTTTTTTGGTCCAGAATCTGGTGGGTGAAGTAAGTAGTGAAATTGGATTGTTGACCCTTCCTGAAAGGAAAAGGGGTTTGCGGGGTGTTGATGAAGTGGTTTTGTGTGGGGTGGTTCGGGGGGAACGGTAAAAAAAAAAAGGTTCCGTTTTAAACCCTTAAAAATTTCGGAAACCCGTTTGTCCTTTAAGTAGTAAACCAATATTTTAAAAAGGTTTTACCTCAACGGTTGCGTGATCGGGGAAATGTTTTTGATTCGGGAAATGACCCGCCCATTTTGGATAAGTGGCCCGAAAAAGAGGGAACCTTTCTCATTGTGGTTTAACTGCCCCTTTTACTACATTTGGCACTACGTTGTAAAATTGGACCC
>JAODUO010003942.1:0-11577 GCA_025642075.2 Ridgeia piscesae | reverse complement strand
GGAAGGAGAACAAGATAAATCAGTTAGAAAGAATAAGTGCTTAAGTAACCTAACCACACAACTTATATAGCTGAACATCATGTAATTTAAGAAGAATGGCTTGACAACACAATAGAACAAAATGTTCAAAGGAATGAAAATGTGTAGTAAAAAACAGCAATGTTGTCTTCAGTCTCAGAGATCTTGGAAACAACTGGCAGCATAGGTAGTCATGCAGTGTAGATTGGATGTTATAAATAGCTCCTTTCTCCCGCGGGTTTACAAATTATAGCTACAAATTACCCTCTGACTGTGTACATGATAGCAACATAAACTTGTTTAAGCAGAGTAGATGACTATCTGCCCAAGGGGTATGCCATGCACAACTATACAGTGGACTGGAGTGGGTATCTATGACGAAATGTGCTGAGAACTGAACATGAGTGACTCACAGACAAGATGGGACAGTTTCACTAATATAATGAGCTCATTAGGAAACCACATCATTAAAATCCATTGTTAAGTTTAATTAGCTTTTTAAAAATGCAAATAGGCACCATGGTTTCACCGAGAAGACTATTTTTGTGACGTACCGATGAAAGTGGCACATCCTGGTGTTTATAACTGTCATTACACAAGGTCACTGTTAAGGAGCGAAATCGATTTTAAAGAGCAAACAAATCAAGCTTCTGAGCTGTGAGACACAGTATTATAGTGACTTCTGTAATGACAGTCACATGAGGTTTGTTGGCATGGATGGTATTCTCGTTGAATTATTCTATTGGCAATAAATTAAATAGTTGTGGAACGAATAAATTTGCTATTAAGAGCATTTACTCGATCAATCTGCTGTCAGAACCAGGATGTTCCATATTTTATCTTATGATATGGAGATCCTTGTGCTAGATGTATGGACACACCACATAAAAATTGCAATCTGTTTTTGAAAACACAATGATGTCTGTAGATTTTGTAACGTGAATGTCATGACGATCATTTCTGTGAATTATTTAACACAAAAGTGGCCATCAAAAGGCCATCCGTCATTCACTGGATGCTGTGAAATTGAGCCAGTATTAATCGCGTGTCTGTGCCTTTTGTTGGAATGATGTAATAAAAAAACAAACTCCTGGTTCAGCTGTCATGACTAAGCTCATTTACAACGTGTCTTTTTGTCACTCCTGGTTTTACGCTGTTCCCTATTAATTTACAGCAATAAATTATTTATTCATAAACTGCCAAAACCAGTCTTCTCTGAAAAGCGACATCTAACTTGATTGTTTTACTGAGGCAACACGAAAGTATCTGGATCATTAAAAGTAATTGCAGCAGTCCAAAATGGATGTCAACAGCAACGTTGTGCAGTGGTTGTTCACCAGGGGGCAGCAGCAGCCAGCGAGCGACATAATGAAATGATAAGCCGTGTTGACGTGGGGCACACTCCGATCTTCATGTAGGAGACAGTTTTCTGTCAACAGCTAAAGGTCAGTTGACTAGACGCTGTCATCATGATGTCATGGTGTGTGTACAGGGCATTCTGGGTAAACTAGGAGGACAGATGTTGTCTCCACCTCATCTCGTGTAATGTGGTTCCCTCACCTCTTCACGCGCCCAGAAGGCAGTCTATGTTTTCTCGGATTCTAATTCATCATCGGATTACATTACAGCTAACAGACCATGTCAACAAGCAGTTTCTTGCGCCCGTAGTTTTCCAGCGCCTGTTTTTCCGCACTGCTCCTTTTTATTGAGCGGTATCCATTAGCACATTTCTACTTGGACGTTTCTATTGGGTTACCTCCTGACGGGAATGTGGCAAGTCTTCTCTCAGGGACATTTTTGCCACATGTGCATTGCTTGCTTAGTTTTTCATATGACCGATGGTTTGCTGTAAACCCGACAAAATCTCCTTGTTCGGCTTTCAGTGGCTGGGCTTGAATAGCACAACCTGATATCACGTTCTCCATTTTTCTGTGGGTGTCCGTGTTTCAAATTAGTTCCATAGACAAAACAGTTTCTCATATTTACACGTGCATGATATGTATACATGCACTTATATTTTATGAGATTTTATCAGTAAAGTTTGGAAGTGGGTGTCATCCCACTGTAATTGGTTTTCGGTTATAATGTCACAAAGGGCAGTCTTGTCAAAATGTATGTATTTTAATGGCTACATTTTAGCATAATGCAAGGCATCATGGGAAAATATTTGATCTGATGGCTGGAGTAAAGCTATTTTGTATGTGTGTGATGTGCTAGTGTGTGTGTGGTGTGTGGTGTGTGTGCGTGCGTGCGTGTGCGCGCGCGCGCGTGTATAAGAACGGCTCTATTCCATGTTAATTGCACATGCATCTTAAAAAGTTTAAATAATATAATATATAAATAGGATAAAAATATTACTAAAATAAATTATAATTAACTTTAATAAACACAGATATGTAAAACATACACCTAATAAATACTAAAACACATAGAATGTTTTTCAGCATTCTCTGAAAGATAAAATACCATGATCTGAATGAAGCTGTACATCAGATTGACTGAGACGGTGGCTACAGCAGCCAGCAAACATCTCATCAAACATGAGTTATTTACAAGCCAGACAGACAGCAACCGTTTGTGCTGGGATTACCACAGACCCTGTCATATTGATTGCCTACTTGTTGTCCACCTACGTCCCCCCGGGCAGGTCATTTTTCCAGTTCATTACAACGCTACATGCAGTCAGATTCATATCTCCTTACTCTCGTGAATATCCAGTCGATTCTGTGAAGTGCGATATGTTACCAGGAATGATTTTGCTAAAAACGGTACTCTTGCACAGGGAGCTCCCAGAGACTATAGTTACCTCTTAATGGTAGAATGACTCATCAGACATGGGGATTTAAAATTTTTTTTTGTGTGTGTGTGTGTGTGTGTGTGTGTGTGTGTGTGTGTGTGTGTGTGTGTGTGTGTGTGTGTGTGTGTGTGTGGGGGGGGGGGGGGGGGGGGGGGGGGGGGGGGGGGGGGGGGGGGGGGGGGGGGGGGGGGGGGGGGGGGGGGGGGGGGGGGGGGGGGGGGGGGGGGGGGGGGGGGGGGGGGGGGGGGGGGGGGGGGGGGGGGGGGGGGGGGGGGGGGGGTTTTTTTTTTTTTTTTTTTTTTTTTTTTTTTTTTTTTTTTTTTTTTTTTTTTTTTTTTTTTTTTTTTTTTTTTTTTTTTTTTTTTTTTTTTTTTTTTTTTTTTTTTTTTTTTTTTTTTTTTTTTTTTTTTTTTTTTTTTTTTTTTTTTTTGTGTGTTGTGTGTGGGTGTGTGTGTGGTGTGTGTTGTGTGTGTTGTGTGTGTGTGTGGTTGTGTGTGTGTGTGTGGTGTGTTTGTGTGTTGTGTGTGTGTGTTGTGTGTGGTGTGTGTGTGTGTGTGTGTGTGTCTTGGGGTGGTTGTTTTTGGTGTGTTGTGGTGTGTTGGGTGTGTGTGTGTGTGTGTGTGTGTGTGTGTGTGTGTGTGTGTGTGTGTGTGTGTGTGTGTGGTGTGGTGTGTGTGGTGTGTGTGTGTGTGTGTGTGTGTGTGTGTGTGTGTGTGTGTGTGTGAAGAAGAAGACAGTAGTCCTGGGACATTGCCTGCTGTAACACGATATCCCTCTCAATCTGTGTTTCTGGTAGTGATAACCAGTATTGTCTCTGCCAGCTATCTAATATTCTAGGCTGTGTGAATGCTGCAAGCAAACAGCTGACAACGTGTCTAGGAGCCAGCAGGATGTGTCAACCAAATTAGTGATTAGATTGGTGACATTCTAGGAGCAAAACCCATTTTCAGGATGTGTCTTCGTTGTTAATTAAATGTCTCCCAGGGCAAACCTACAGTTCCATGGCAGAGACACATTTGGCACAGTGCCTCAGCAAATTGGTGTCGTGCCTTGAAAGTTAAACAGCCGTTTATGGCTAATACAGAGTGTTGGGTGATGACGTCCAACCAAGATCTGTAGAACAGTAGAAGTGACGGCTGAACAGCCTTAGCTAGAATCGCACACATACAGAAATGTCATGTGAATGCAGTACGCAGTAAAGTAATGCATATCATACTAAGTGAAAATTATTAGAAATAGTTCCCTGTGCTTTTTTCATGTGGATGCGGAAAAATTTAATTGTTATGTGGAATGATTCAAATTGTATCTGCAGACGATCGGATAGAAAATTCCCAGAAGTAACGTTTTTTCCATTTCCTTGCTGTTGTTCACCCGGTGTGCATGCGGGTGATGGTTTTTTGGTTCTGCTGCTTGTCTCTTTGCTCTGTCTACTTTTCGTCCACTCTTCCCGTCCAGGGTTCAGTCATCTTCTCATTCTGTCTTTCCATGTGTTTTCCAGTTATTTGTCTGTCTGTCTGTCTGTCTGTCTGTCTGTCTGTCTGTCTGTATGTATGTCTGTATGTCTCCATCGTGCGTCTATCCATCCATCCGTGTATCAACCCATCCAATTATACATGCAGATATCTGCCTGTCTGGGTTTCCATCTAGTCCATCTTGTTGTCTGTCCATCCACTAATCTACCTCTGAATACCAGATGTCTGGAGACAGGCAGGCAGGCAGGCAGGCAGGCAGGCAGGCAGGCAGGCAGGCAGGCAGGCAGGCAGGCAGGCAGGCAGGCAGGCAGGCAGGCAGGCAGGCAGGCAGGCAGGCAGGCAGGCAGGCAGGCAGGCAGGCAGGCAGGCAGGCAGGCAGTACCTGGCCCGTCTTTTGTCTCTGTCCGTTCGCCATTCGTCCATCCCCAAACGCATTTATTGTCAACACAAGCATTCTTGTTTCTACAGACCTCAACCCCCTGAAGGTGAATTCGTTTGAGCCGAAGCCGCCCCGCAACCAGCCAAAGGTGGTGCCTGTGGACCAGCAGTATGAGGTGCGATGTATCACCCCCAAAGGCCTGCCCGCCCCTCAACTACGGTAAGTAGAGGTTCATGTGTACCACTGTGGTACGTGAGCATAACAATTATCATGGTTGACCAGTGCATGGTGTAGTTACTTATTCAATATACAACTACAATTCACTCAGCTGTATGGATGAGTTCTGGATATAGATGGTGGTGGATTTATGTATGACCTATGGATAAATAAATAAATAGTAAACTTATATAGCACCAAATCTAGTTTAAAATGTTCTTAAAAATATGACTTAAGCTTATAACTAAAATTAACTCTACATTATAAAAGTGCATATAGACAGACTAATAAAAACAATAAATAAACAAATACAATATAGAAGGCTAAAAAACATAAATATAAAAGGTCATTTAAGAAGGTAGAAGTAATGTTCACTTCGATGCATTCACAAATTGTCTCTTCACTTAATTATTACTGCATCAGTTAAAATATTGTATAAAATATAGTGTCTTTAGGACACTCTTAAAAGCATCCTCATTGTGGATAGTCTGCATGCATTGCTTGCAGAATGGTGTATTGCTTCCCGGAGAAGTCAATATGGTGTTAGATTGAACAGGTCTGCCGGGATGTGATGTGTTAAATGCTTTCAGCAGTCCTAGGAACTGGATACTGAAGATTTTACCTTAATTTTTTACTTAAGATGTCTGTATACAGTGCATGGCGCAGAGACTGCAGACACTAGATGTCTGGAATCAGTGCATGTTTCAAACACTAGATGTCTGGAATCAGTGCATGTTTCAAACACTAAATGTCTGGAATCAGTGCATGTTTCAAACACTAGATGTCTGGACTCTGGAATCAATGCATGATGCAGACACTACATGTCTGAAGACAGTGCAAATGCAGTAATAAGCAGACTAGTTTCCTAAGGACCTAAACATTTAAAAAAAATCACCCCGGCAAACCTTTCAAATTCACCAAGGGGGATTTTTGGGAAAAATCCCATTTCCCCCCAACCCAATCCAGCAAAATCCCTTG
The DNA here is from genome assembly GCA_025642075.2 of Ridgeia piscesae. Classification (NCBI taxonomy): domain Eukaryota; kingdom Metazoa; phylum Annelida; class Polychaeta; order Sabellida; family Siboglinidae; genus Ridgeia; species Ridgeia piscesae. The sequence continues at coordinate 5,717 of JAODUO010003942.1, read as the reverse complement.
GGAAATTTTTAAAATTCCCAAAAAGACCACTATTTTTTTTTAAATTTTTTAAGGGATCCCGTTTAAATTTAAGGGGAAGGCCAATTTTTGGGAAATTTTGGCACCGAAAAAAAACCCTTCTACCTTTCCCTTAAATGCCTTTTAATTTTTTTTTTTTTTAAAGCCCTTAAAAATTAAAAAAATTTGTTTTTTTATTTTTTTTTTAAAAGGGGCTGTCTTTTTGGGAACCTTTATAATGTGGGAGGAATTTTATTAAAGTTTAAAGGCATAATTTTAAAAACCCATTTTAAATAAAATTTGGTGCTATAATTAAGTTTCCCCAAATTTTTTTTTTACCTGGGTATACATAAACCCAAAACCACCTTATAACCAGAACTTTCCAAAGCTTTTTTTAAATTTTGAAGTTGTATTTTGGGGGAAATTAAGTTTTTAACCTTTTGCACGGGTTTAAACCCATGAAAATTGTTTGCTCAGTTACCAAGTGGACACAGGGGAAACCTCATTTACCGAATTTAGGGGGGGGGGGGGGGGGGGGGGGGGGGGGGGGGGGGGGGGGGGGGGGGGGGGGGGGGGGGGCGGGCAGGCCTTTGGGGGTGATACATCGCACCTCATACTGCTGGTCCACAGGCACCACCTTTGGCTGGTTGCGGGGCGGCTTCGGCTCAAACGAATTCACCTTCAGGGGGTTGAGGTCTGTAGAAACAAGAATGCTTGTGTTGACAATAAATGCGTTTGGGGATGGACGAATGGGAAAACAAAAAAACAAAAGGTTTTATTGCCTTTTTCCCGCCTGCCTGCCTGCCTGCCTGCCTGCCTGGGCCCCCGGGCCCGCCTGCCTGCCTGCCTGCCTGCCTGGCCCGCCTGCCTGCCTGCCCTGCCTGCCTGCCTGCCCCCTGCCTGCCTGCCTGCCTGCCTGCCTGCCTGCCTGCCTGCCTGTCTCCAGACATCTGGTATTCAGAGGTAGATTAGTGGATGGACAGACAACAAGATGGACTAGATGGAAACCCAGACAGGCAGATATCTGCATGTATAATTGGATGGGTTGATACACGGATGGATGGATAGACGCACGATGGAGACATACAGACATACAGGCGAAGGGCAGAAGAAAAACCAGCCAACAGAAAAAGGGCAAAGGCAAAAGAAGAAAACAGAAAAAGGGGGGGAAAAAGGGGGGGGGAAGGGGGGCAGAAAAAGAAGGGGGGGAAAAAGGGGAAAAAGGGGCAGAAGGCAGAAGGGGGGGGTTTGGAAAACAGGCGAAAACAGAAGGGAAAAAGAAGACAACAGACAAAGAAGGGGAAAAAGAAGAAGGGGAAAAAGAAGGGAAAACAGAAAACAGACAGACAACAACAGCGACAAAACAACCGACGACGGGCAGACAGACAGACAGACAGACAGACAGACAGACAGACAGACAGACAGACAGACAGACAGACAGACAGACAGACAAACAGACAGACAGAAAACAGACAGACAGACAGACAGACAGACAGACAGACAGACAGACAGACAGACAGACAGACAGACAGAGAGACAGAGAGACAGACAGACAGACGAAGAAAGACAGACAGACAGACAGACAGACAGAAGAAAAGACAGACACACAAACAGACAGACAGACAGACAGACAGACAGACAGACAGACAGACAGACAGACAGACAGACAGACAGACAGACAGACAGACAGACAGACAGACAGACAGACAGACAGACAGACAGACAGACAGACAGACAGACAGACAGACAGACAGACAGACAGACAGACAAATAACTGGAAAACACATGGTCAAGACAGAATGAGATAGATGAACTGAAGCCTGGACAGGAATGAGTGGACTGATAAAAGTAGACAGATGCAAAGAGACAAGTCATGCATGAACTCTTTAAATATCTTCATCACCCTTTGCTATGTCTACTACCAGGTGTAACAACAGCAAGGGAAATGGAAAAAACTCTGTTACTTCTGGGAATTTTCTATCCGATCGTCTGCAGATACAATTTGAATCATTCCACATAACAATTAAATTTTTCCGCATCCACATGAAAAAAGCACAGGGAACTATTTCTAATAATTTTCACTTAGTATGATATGCATTACTTTACTGCGTACTGCATTCACATGACATTTCTGTATGTGTGCGATTCTAGCTAAGGCTGTTCAGCCGTCACTTCTACTGTTCTACAGATCTTGGTTGGACGTCATCACCCAACACTCTGTATTAGCCATAAACGGCTGTTTAACTTTCAAGGCACGACACCAATTTGCTGAGGCACTGTGCCAAATGTGTCTCTGCCATGGAACTGTAGGTTTGCCCTGGGAGACATTTAATTAACAACGAAGACACATCCTGAAAATGGGTTTTGCTCCTAGAATGTCACCAATCTAATCACTAATTTGGTTGACACATCCTGCTGGCTCCTAGACACGTTGTCAGCTGTTTGCTTGCAGCATTCACACAGCCTAGAATATTAGATAGCTGGCAGAGACAATACTGGTTATCACTACCAGAAACACAGATTGAGAGGGATATCGTGTTACAGCAGGCAATGTCCCAGGACTACTGTCTTTTCTTCACACACACACACACACACACACACACACACACACACACACACACACACACACACACACACACACACACACACACACACACACACACACACACACACACACACACACACACACACACACACACACACACACACACACACACACACACACACACACACACACACACACACACACACACACACACACACACACACACACACACACACACACACACACACACACACACACACACACACACACACACACACACACACACACACACACACACACACACACACACACACACACACACACACACACACACACACACACACACACACACACACACACACACACACACACACACACACACACACACACACACACACACACACACACACACACACACACACACACACACACACACACACACACACACACACACACACACACACACACACACACACACACACACACACACACACACACACACACACACACACACACACACACACACACACACACACACACACACACACACACACACACACACACACACACACACACACACACACACACACACACACACACACACACACACACACACACACACACACACACACACACACACACACACACAACACACACACACACACACACACACACACACACACACACACACACACACACACACACACACACACACACACACACACACACACACACACACACACACACACACACACACACACACACACACACACACACACAAAAAACACACACACACACACACACACACACACACACACACACACACACACACACACACACACACACACTTCCCTAAATCACACCATGTCTGATGAGTCATTCTACCATTAAGAGGTAACTATAGTCTCTGGGAGCTCCCTGTGCAAGAGTACCGTTTTTAGCAAAATCATTCCTGGTAACATATCGCACTTCACAGAATCGACTGGATATTCACGAGAGTAAGGAGATATGAATCTGACTGCATGTAGCGTTGTAATGAACTGGAAAAATGACCTGCCCGGGGGGACGTAGGTGGACAACAAGTAGGCAATCAATATGACAGGGTCTGTGGTAATCCCAGCACAAACGGTTGCTGTCTGTCTGGCTTGTAAATAACTCATGTTTGATGAGATGTTTGCTGGCTGCTGTAGCCACCGTCTCAGTCAATCTGATGTACAGCTTCATTCAGATCATGGTATTTTATCTTTCAGAGAATGCTGAAAAACATTCTATGTGTTTTAGTATTTATTAGGTGTATGTTTTACATATCTGTGTTTATTAAAGTTAATTATAATTTATTTTAGTAATATTTTTATCCTATTTATATATTATATTATTTAAACTTTTTAAGATGCATGTGCAATTAACATGGAATAGAGCCGAAAACGCCGCCCCCGGGCCCCACACCCCCACCCCAACCCCCAAAAAATTTTCCCTACGCCAAAAAAAATGTTTAAAAAATTAAACATTTACCTCCGCACACACAAATATTTTATATCCGCAATCAAAATGTAGCCATTAAAATACATACATTTTGACAAGACTGCCCTTTGTGACATTATAACCGAAAACCAATTACAGTGGGATGACACCCACTTCCAAACTTTACTGATAAAATCTCATAAAATATAAGTGCATGTATACATATCATGCACGTGTAAATATGAGAAACTGTTTTGTCTAGGAACTAATTTGAAACACGGACACCCACAGAAAAATGGAGAACGTGATATCAGGTTGTGCTATTCAAGCCCAGCCACTGAAAGCCGAACAAGGAGATTTTGTCGGGTTTACAGCAAACCATCGGTCATATGAAAAACTAAGCAAGCAATGCACATGTGGCAAAAATGTCCCTGAGAGAAGACTTGCCACATTCCCGTCAGGAGGTAACCCAATAGAAACGTCCAAGTAGAAATGTGCTAATGGATACCGCTCAATAAAAAGGAGCAGTGCGGAAAAACAGGCGCTGGAAAACTACGGGCGCAAGAAACTGCTTGTTGACATGGTCTGTTAGCTGTAATGTAATCCGATGATGAATTAGAATCCGAGAAAACATAGACTGCCTTCTGGGCGCGTGAAGAGGTGAGGGAACCACATTACACGAGATGAGGTGGAGACAACATCTGTCCTCCTAGTTTACCCAGAATGCCCTGTACACACACCATGACATCATGATGACAGCGTCTAGTCAACTGACCTTTAGCTGTTGACAGAAAACTGTCTCCTACATGAAGATCGGAGTGTGCCCCACGTCAACACGGCTTATCATTTCATTATGTCGCTCGCTGGCTGCTGCTGCCCCCTGGTGAACAACCACTGCACAACGTTGCTGTTGACATCCATTTTGGACTGCTGCAATTACTTTTAATGATCCAGATACTTTCGTGTTGCCTCAGTAAAACAATCAAGTTAGATGTCGCTTTTCAGAGAAGACTGGTTTTGGCAGTTTATGAATAAATAATTTATTGCTGTAAATTAATAGGGAACAGCGTAAAACCAGGAGTGACAAAAAGACACGTTGTAAATGAGCTTAGTCATGACAGCTGAACCAGGAGTTTGTTTTTTTATTACATCATTCCAACAAAAGGCACAGACACGCGATTAATACTGGCTCAATTTCACAGCATCCAGTGAATGACGGATGGCCTTTTGATGGCCACTTTTGTGTTAAATAATTCACAGAAATGATCGTCATGACATTCACGTTACAAAATCTACAGACATCATTGTGTTTTCAAAAACAGATTGCAATTTTTATGTGGTGTGTCCATACATCTAGCACAAGGATCTCCATATCATAAGATAAAATATGGAACATCCTGGTTCTGACAGCAGATTGATCGAGTAAATGCTCTTAATAGCAAATTTATTCGTTCCACAACTATTTAATTTATTGCCAATAGAATAATTCAACGAGAATACCATCCATGCCAACAAACCTCATGTGACTGTCATTACAGAAGTCACTATAATACTGTGTCTCACAGCTCAGAAGCTTGATTTGTTTGCTCTTTAAAATCGATTTCGCTCCTTAACAGTGACCTTGTGTAATGACAGTTATAAACACCAGGATGTGCCCTTTCACGGTACGTCACAAAAATAGTCTTCTCGGTGAAACCATGGTGCCTATTTGCAT
>JAODUO010003941.1:0-13227 GCA_025642075.2 Ridgeia piscesae | reverse complement strand
CTAATTCACAAAATGTTCAAATTTCTTGTAGCACTTTCAAAAAAATTTTTTTTCAAATTTTTTTTAAAATTTTCTTACAAAATTTTTTGGGGAAATTTTTAAACCCAATTTTTAAAAAAATTTTCCCATTTTTTAATTTTTTTTCCCAAAAGTTTAATTTTTTCCAAAAAAATTTTTTTTAAATTATTTTAAATAATAAAAATTTAAAAATTTTTTTTTAAATTTTATTTAAATTATTTTAAAATTTTAAAAAATTTAAAAAAATTTTATTTTTTAAAAATTTATTTTTTTTTTCAAAAAATTTCAAAAAAATTTTTAAAAAATTTTTAAAAAAAATTTGGGGGTCCTTGGGGGTTTTTAAAATTTCCCTGGGTTTTTTTTTTTCCCTAAAGGGCCCCCCTTTTTTTTTTTCCCCCTTCCCTTTCCCTTTTAAAGATCTGGGGAGAATGTTTTTTGCCCTGGGTTTTTCCTTTTGTTTTTTTTCCCCCCTTTTTCCCCTTTTTAATAATGTTTGGGTTTTTTTTTTAAAATTTTTTGGTCCCCTTTTTTCCCCTTGGGGATCCCCACCCCTTTTCCCTGGCCCCCTTTTCCCCTTTTTTTGGGGGAAAAATTTTTCCCCCCCGGGTTTTTTGGGAAAATTTTTTTTTTATTTGAAAAAAACCCTTTTTCCCCCCTTTTTTAAAAATTTTTAAAAAATTGTTTTTTTAAGGGTTCTTTTTGAATTTCAAAAATTCCGTTTGGGAAATTTAGCCCTTTTTTCCCCCTTGAAATTTGGTTTTTCCCCTTTTTTCCCCCCTTTACTTCAGTTCTTTAAAGGGGTAATGTAGAGGGAACTTCCCCTTTGTTTCCCTTTGATCCCTTAAAATTTTTTAGGGGTAATCTTGGGTGTTTCTCCTTTTTTCCCGGGGGGTTTTCTTTAAAAAAATTTTTTGGGGTTTTTTTTTTTGGAGGGGTTTTAACTTAACCCATATTGGCTTCCCCTTAATCAGGATAACTTTTGTGGACTTCTTACCAAGGATTTGGGGCCCTTCCCTAGCTAGTAATTGGTGTGTTAAAAATTAAAAATATTTGGGGCCCAAAGTATTTCAATTTTTGTGACAATAAAAATCGTTTTAAAAATAGAAAAATAATGTCTTTATTTAAATTTTAAAATTTAATTTTTCTTTTTTTATTCCCCTTTGGGGGGGTTCCTAAACTCTTTTCACCCCCGTCACTGTTCTTTGAGAGGAATGCGGGAGGGATTTTACCCCCCTTCCCCCACTTTCTTGAGGGGGATGCTGCAGAGAAGGACTCTCTGATCCCTGGGCCCCCCGGGGATTTCCCCTTTCTCTCCTCGCCCCCTTTTTTGGGGTTGGTTTCCCTTTTTGGGTCCCCTTCCCTCACCCCTTCACTGTTCTTTGAGAGGTAGATGTTAGAGAAGTGCTTTTACCCCGGGTTTTTCACCTTATTTCCCCCCCCGTCACTGTTCTTTGAGAGGTAGATGCTGTAGAGAAGTGATCTCGACCCCGGTGTCTCCCTGAGGCGTCCCCCCCTCCAACCTTTCCCCCCTGGGGCTTCGGCCGGGCATGGGCCTCCGACTTGAGCATGTCCATGAGTCTGGCGTTCTCCTCCCTCAACTCACGGATCAACTTCTCTGTCGGACTCTCATTGACCACAGCCTGAGTCTTGATGGCCTTGGCCCGGTCAGCTGCCAGATGGACATAGTGGTCAGTGTTATTTATAATGAAAATATCTTGAAAAAGGTCAGCACAGATATTTCTAGATTTTTGTGATCAAGTAACAAATCGTGCAAATTTAACAACTAGAAAACATCAATGTGCGTTTGCATAATTCCAGCATTTAATGGATGCAGACGTCTACTTCAATGATCTCATTTTGGTAAACAGTTCATTGCTAGTAAACTGTTACAGATGACACGTGCTCAGTCACCTCCAGGACCTGCAACAATTAACAACCTACCAAACCGCAGGGTGGACAACGTCTCATCGTAGTTGATGTCTGCAGGACTGAGAGCGGCAATCTGAATGAGAAATACTTCGTATTTAACACACTAGCTACAATCAAATCTTCACACAAAGTAGTCATATATCATTCACGAAGACATGCGCAAAATTGCAGGCCATCAATTAATTTCTGTCCAGCATCAGTTTTTCACTTCACTGAAGTGTTTCTTAATGAAGAATGACAGAAAAGTAGGTAACATCCTTAAGTTACTTCATGAACAAACCCTTACCTAGAAAGAAGCCCTAACTTGTGGTGGGAGGTGAAATGTAAATGTGAGCCAATGTAAAGTGTTTCTTAAGAAGAATGACAGAAATGCAGGTAACATCTACTAACAGTGTTTAACCCAACATCAACGCATCATTCAGTGATTGAGGAGTTATAAAAGTAGTTTCATCATCTGGTGACTATTTCAGCAATGATCTTATGGTGAAGTGAAAGCAGGGTGTGAGATGGAACTGTAGGCAAGCTTCCTTAGTTCCTTCACATTTCAATATTAAGCCAAATGAGTCACTATCAAAATACATTTATAATATCCGAACATTTTTAATGTCTACTATTTATCAACTATTTTATTATTTATTTATTTTTAACTTGTAATATAACTAACTTATATTTTATCAGTATTAGTATTTTAGTATCATTAAGACTAATATTATTTATTTATAATGAACAATTTATACTGATCAATTTATTTTACAACTACATCTCTATTTTCTAACATTAAGGTAATCTCTATATTTCTATAAAGTGTAATGTGCCTGTGAATGGTGTTATTGCTAGAGATATGGCATAGAGAAATACTGTTATTTATTAGTATTAAATATAATATATATCATTTTATTATAATAAACAATATATAGTTATATACTCTACCTCGGTCACACTGTCTCATTGGACGTGTGTCCTGGAAGGTGAACTTGTCTGACATCAGTAACTATTTGTCTGAGACAAGTGGACATATGTTAATGTCGAGCTTTGAAATATGTTAGTGGACTTACCATGGTGACTTAAGCTTACCAAGAGGGATTAACTCAAAAAAGAGGTCCACTTACCATGATTGTCTTACTGTTCCCGCCCAGGGCATTCTTAAGGAGCTTGGTGAGAAAAGAGTCACGGAATGGCACTAAAACGTGACAGTCAATTGAGAATAAAAACCATAACATGCAATTGTTTGTCAAACACTTTGAATGAATGCTGTGTAGCATGATAGTTGTAGTACGACTATGTTTTACTAAAATATAATGTAGTGGTTATAACAATTCAGTCACTTAATAAACAAGGAATAGTTTTTGGGAAAAACCGGGGCCCCAAAAACAGGCCCCGCCTTATGTTTCTTTAAAGAAGGTGATAAGGGGACATTAATATTTTTTTAAATTTAAATTCCAAAAAAAAAATTTAACCTTTCTTTTTCCATGCCATTTTAAAATTTTCCTGGACCTTTTGAATTCCATTTGGTTTTTTAAAAACAAATTTTCTGAAGCAGCTGTTGACACATTGCCCACAACATAATTATTGATTCGAATGCCAGCGTTACAAAGTGTAATAATTCTGAAGTAACAATGTGAAATGCCAATGACAGTGTTCTGACTACGACACAGGAAAACAACCATCATAAATATATTTTAAAACATTTGTTTCTAATTAACAGAAGGTTTATGCAATGCCCATTTTAAAAGGCAATGTTTTTTTTTAAAAACATTAGTACAATGGTCCTTTACATGTGCTATGTAGGGTTTGGGTCAAAGACAACAACTGGGCTTGATATGAATATACATAATATAATCATCACTTATCATTTATTTTTCAAGAAACCTACAAAGAAACATTCATTCAACATTACATAGTGAAATAAGCAAACCAAAGACACCCCATAGAACTTAAGACAATACATATTTGTCAAAAATAAAATGTACTAATATAATTAATATCTAACCTATAACAAAACGATTCATATCTAAATGCAGTGGTCACAAAATTAATTTGGCAATTACAATAAAGACTGAAGCAATAGTAATATCAGGTACCTACCACAAACAAAAACCTAAACTAAGCTATGAAGCCACACAATCTCTTGATAAACGAAATAGTAACACTACTTAAAGGTCAATGCAACTGCTATATATATTTATGAGAAGCCATTTGTTCAAATGCGCCATTAAACATAATGATAAATAGTTCATCCAAAAATTTTTAAACCCCTCTATAAAGAGTACTTTGAGAAGGTGCTCGCTGATGAAACTGTACGACTGATCAAGCAAATGTTTACGCTAAGCACGCATAAGAAACAGGGAGCCAAAGGGGCCAAAAAAGAAAACCCCCTTACACATCTGGACAATTAGAAACTGTTTGTCTTAATTAGAACTGCAGATGTTTAAAAAAGAACTAATTACCTAAGTTAGTTTCACTATCATAAGTATGGTCAACTGTTATGAGAAAACAGTTCCATTGACCTTTAAAACACTAATTCTCTTCACATCTGCTCCATGATTGGGTGACGGATATGTCAAAATTAACAATGATAAATCACATTTATATTTAGTATAACTTGCTGAATTTTTTCTTTTTCAATCCTGTATAAATTAATAAAGAGGGATTTGGTGAGAATACTCTATTTGCTCATGTTTTATTTTATATACAACAAATAATAAACCAAGAACTTTGTACATTTAATCAAATATTTGCTGACGCTAGATTTGACTACTTTGAAAGGTTTTAGCTGGATGGATAAAGTAGAACTGAGCTGGGCAGGGAAGGAACTAATGGCGTGTACAACGTAGGACGTCAAATGAAGCACAAAGCAGTTCATGCAACGTGTCTATCCACATCTGAACAAATCTGTTTGTTACCAACAATAGTCTTCGGCTTTTTTCCAGCTGTTGCAAAATCCAAGAAAATTTTAAATACAACAATATGACAGTAAATGCACATATCAAACAGTGTAATAAGAATAGAGACACATAGTATCAAGACAGATATGTATGAATGCACATAACATGTTCTGAACGTGGAGTTATATTCAGGCAATATGTTTCCCACAGTGAGTTTCCACTAATGTTTCCTGCAATACGCAAGAGGGAAGTCTTTTTTGAAGCAGCTGTAACAGCCAATGTTGCAAACAACAGCGAAACCACAGGCCAGAGACCACCAGTTGTCCATCTGGGTCTTTAACTCTAAAAAAGATAACCCCATGACCACCATCTTTCAAAAAAATCCCAAACGCAAGTGTACATTTTATGTTCACCCTTACAGACCTGGATTTTATTCAGAAATATACATCTTGAAACATGTTGGTTTTATTATTAATGTCTAAGAATTTTTAAATTATATATATATATATATATATATATATATATATATATATATATATATATATATATATATTTTATATATATATATATATATATATATATATATATATATATATATTATATAAAAATATATATATATATTTTTAATATATATATATTTTAAATATATATATATATATAAAAAAAATTTTAAAAAGTAAATTGTTTGGGAAAAAAAAGAAAATTTTAACATAATGGATTATTAGGTAAAATGGCTAATAAAAAATTAAAATTAAAATTTACACTTCACTTGGCAATAACAAGACAACTGTTAGTCACAGACTAAATATTTAGAAAGAACATTCATATTTGCACAAAGTGGTTACTTATGAGTATAATATGAACATTGTGTGACATTTTAGCGAATGGTCCAGTGCTGGTCTTTTTACCATTTCAAAAGCCCCAACCGTGCCCCTCATGCCCTCATGCCCCTCCAGCAACTGTTCTCTCAGTGACTGAGATCAATCCCCATGCCTGCCTCTGCCAGATTTAGTGGGACTTTTTGTCCATGTCATTCTTGTTGGCTGACAGTTGTGACTAAGTCACACCCAGGTAAATAACAGGTGACAACCATTCCACTACCACTTTGGGCTGGCTGGTCCTCATCGGAATCGTTGACACTTTCTGAGACTTGACAATGTTCAAAAGCGGACAATATCGCGTCATTGTCGCTGTCGCTGTCGTCATCATCTGAACATTTGTCACTATCGCTCATGTTGTTGATAATTCGTAACACTTGGTTTGTGTCCGTGATAAGGCGTGATTACAGCGCCATGGTTACCAGCCCCGGCAAAATACTTTAATTTAATTGCCCCAAAAATTTTTCATTTTATCTGAAATTAAATTTTTAAATGCCATTTTGGCAAACCGGGGCCCCTCCCCCCCAAGTCCCATTTGGGGGGTCTTGTAAATTTCCCCTCGTGGAAAATTTTTTAAAAAATCCCTGACAAATTCCTTGAAACCATTTAGGCCATTGGGGTTTGGAAAATGCCTTCCCATTGTAAAGGGTTAATATTTATTTTGGCCCAAAAACCCTTTTGATTGAATTCTTTAATTTTATAAAAATTTTAAACTTTTTTTTTTAGACCTGTAAAAAGGAATAGGTAATTTTTTTTTCCACCCCACAATTTTAAATTTATTCAGAAGAAATCCCAAAAAGATAAAAGACGCCCGAAAAATAAACCTTTAAAAGGGGGAGGAGGGGGAATGGGAAAAAAAGGGTTTTTTTTTGACAAAGGGCACCCCCTTTCCCCTAGATATTCTTTTTGGCCATTGGGAAAATGCCTTGGCAGTTCCCGGTTTGGCGGGTTGATACCCCGTTTTTAGGCAATTTCCACCCCCCCCTTTGGCTTTTCGGCCCCTTTTTCACGGGAAAAAACCAAAAAAATAATAAAAAAAATTTTTAGAAAAAAAATAGTTTAATTTTAAATTTTTAAATTTTTCCCCTTAAATAACATAGCAATGTAGCCCAGTGAACTAGGAAAGGATTTGAATAAAACACAGGGCTTTGCTGGGTAAATTAGTGAAATAATTTGATTACTATTATTTTCTAATTATTTATTATTTTCCTTTGTTCTTTCCAGTGAGCGGGCAGATGCCACCGGGGCGACTGGAGATCGCCTGAAAGAGGGCGCCGGTATCAACCAGTCGCTAAGCACTCTGGGTAACTGCATCAAGGCACTCGCTGACATGAGCCAAGGAAAGAAGTCCATCATAGGTGAGAGGTCGTGTCATCGGAGAGGTCGTGTCATCGTCACCAAAACATTTCTTTCTCATCCACATCGTCCCACTTTCAAGGTTTATTTCATCTTGACGTACTATATCTGTGCATTCTCTCTGAACTAACTTTAATTGTGTGTGATATTACCATATTCCTCATCAGGTCTGAAAGTTAGTTGCAACATCTTTTATAAAGTTAATGATCTCAATCAAGAGTTTGTGGTCCACATAAATATTAACCTTCACAGACTGGTCAAGCGATATCTCACTCAATGGCCTAGGGATGGTCAGGTATTGTCAGGTGCATTTTTCTATTGCTCCACAGAGGGGGATATTGAGCAAGACAGAAAGGACTGGGTATTGTCTGTTGCAAATGGCATCACAAAATATTGAGTTTCAGAGTAACAGAGAGATTTTAGTGCAACTGTCAAATATGTATCTAGCCAGAGCTGGTAACCATGGCGCTGTAATCACGCCTTATCACGGACACAAACCAAGTGTTACGAATTATCAACAACATGAGCGATAGTGACAAATGTTCAGATGATGACGACAGCGACAGCGACAATGACGCGATATTGTCCGCTTTTGAACATTGTCAAGTCTCAGAAAGTGTCAACGATTCCGATGAGGACCAGCCAGCCCAAAGTGGTAGTGGAATGGTTGTCACCTGTTATTTACCTGGGTGTGACTTGGTCACAACTGTCAGCCAACAAGAATGACATGGACAAAAAGTCCCACTAAATCTGGCAGAGGCAGGCATGGGGATTGATCTCAGTCACTGAGAGAACAGTTGCTGGAGGGGCATGAGGGCATGAGGGGCACGGTTGGGGCTTTTGAAATGGTAAAAAGACCAGCACTGGACCATTCGCTAAAATGTCACACAATGTTCATATTATACTCAAAAGAAACCACTTTGTGCAAATATGAATGTTCTTTCTAAATATTTAGCCCCTTTGTGACTAAAATTGTCTTGTTATTGCCAAGTGAAGTGAAATTTATTGATATTACTCATATTATTTATTAGCCATTTTACCTAATAATCCATTATGTTAAAATTTTCTTTTTCTCCACAAACAGTTCCCAAAAATTTTCTTTTCCATATATATATATATATTTATATATATATATTTTTGGAAAGGTAAATATATATATATATAAAATATAATATATATTTTTATATATATATATATATATATATATATATATATATATATAATATATATATATATATATATATATATATATATATATATATATATATATATATAAAAAAAAAAAAACATCTGTAAAAATTCTTAGTACATGTAGTAATAAAACCATACATGTTTCAAGATGTATATTTCTGAATAAAATCCAGGTCTGTAAGGGTGAACATAAAATGTACACTTGCGTTTGGGATTTTTTTGAAAGATGGTGGTCATGGGGTTATCTTTTTTAGAGTTAAAGACCCAGATGGACAACTGGTGGTCTCTGGCCTGTGGTTTCGCTGTTGTTTGCAACATTGGCTGTTACAGCTGTTCAAAAAAGACTTCCCTCTTGCGTATTGCAGGAAACTTTTATTTTTGGGGAAACTCACTGTGGGAAACATATTGCCTGAATATAACTCCACGTTCAGAACATGTTATGTGCATTCATACATATCTGTCTTGATACTATGTGTCTCTATTCTTATTACACTGTTTGATATGTGCATTTACTGTCATATTGTTGTATTTAAAATTTTCTTGGATTTTGCAACAGCTGGAAAAAAGCCGAAGACTATTGTTGGTAACAAACAGATTTGTTCAGATGTGGATAGACACGTTGCATGAACTGCTTTGTGCTTCATTTGACGTCCTACGTTGTACACGCCATTAGTTCCTTCCCTGCCCAGCTCAGTTCTACTTTATCCATCCAGCTAAAACCTTTCAAAGTAGTCAAATCTAGCGTCAGCAAATATTTGATTAAATGTACAAAGTTCTTGGTTTATTATTTGTTGTATATAAAATAAAACATGAGCAAATAGAGTATTCTCACCAAATCCCTCTTTATTAATTTATACAGGATTGAAAAAGAAAAAATTCAGCAAGTTATACTAAATATAAATGTGATTTATCATTGTTAATTTTGACATATCCGTCACCCAATCATGGAGCAGATGTGAAGAGAATTAGTGTTTTAAAGGTCAATGGAACTGTTTTCTCATAACAGTTGACCATACTTATGATAGTGAAACTAACTTAGGTAATTAGTTCTTTTTTAAACATCTGCAGTTCTAATTAAGACAAACAGTTTCTAATTGTCCAGATGTGTAAGTGCTTGTGGCCTGGCTCCCTGTTTCTGCGTGTTTGTAGCTGCCCATTGGCAAGAATTAAGATGTCAGTCAGTAATTCTCTGCTGTGCTGTTTCTTATGCGTGCTTAGCGTAAACATTTGCTTGATCAGTCGTACAGTTTCATCAGCGAGCACCTTCTCAAAGTACTCTTTATAGAGGGTTAATAATTTTTGGATGAACTATTTATCATTATGTTTAATGGCGCATTTGAACAAATGGCTTCTCATAAATATATATAGCAGTTGCATTGACCTTTAAGTAGTGTTACTATTTCGTTTATCAAGAGATTGTGTGGCTTCATAGCTTAGTTTAGGTTTTTGTTTGTGGTAGGTACCTGATATTACTATTGCTTCAGTCTTTATTGTAATTGCCAAATTAATTTTGTGACCACTGCATTTAGATATGAAACGTTTTGTTATAGGTTAGATATTAATTAGATTAGTACATTTTATTTTTGACAAATATGTATTGTCTTAAGTTCTATGGGGTGTCTTTGGTTTGCTTATTTCACTATGTAATGTTGAATGAATGTTTCTTTGTAGGTTTCTTGAAAAATAACATGATAAGTGATGATTATATTATGTATATTCATATCAAGCCCAGTTGTTGTCTTTGACCCAAACCCTACATAGCACATGTAAAGGACCATTGTACTAATGTTTTTAAAAAAAAACATTGCCTTTTAAAATGGGCATTGCATAAACCTTCTGTTAATTAGAAACAAATGTTTTAAAATATATTTATGATGGTTGTTTTCCTGTGTCGTAGTCAGAACACTGTCATTGGCATTTCACATTGTTACTTCAGAATTATTACACTTTGTAACGCTGGCATTCGAATCAATAATTATGTTGTGGGCAATGTGTCAACAGCTGCTTCAGATTTGGAAATTTGTTGTGAAAACAATGACCTAATATGGATTGCAAGATGGCTGCCGTGGTTTAGGACCACACTTTTCAAGGGTAACTGCGAAAACATGCCAAAAATGAGAATGTTGTTAAGATTTTTGGATATTTATGGAATTATAGGACACCTTTAGAGATTAAATATTAATGTCGTACATTATCATCCAAATATCTTTAAATGAAACATCACATGGCGGCGGCCATGTTTCTGTCCCAGTTTCCCAAAGTCTATTCCTTGTTTATTAAGTGACTGAATTGTTATAACCACTACATTATATTTTAGTAAAACATAGTCGTACTACAACTATCATGCTACACAGCATTCATTCAAAGTGTTTGACAAACAATTGCATGTTATGGTTTTTATTCTCAATTGACTGTGTCACGTTTTAGTGCCATTCCGTGACTCTGTTCTCACCAAGCTCCTTAAGAATGCCCTGGGCGGGAACAGTAAGACAATCATGGTAAGTGGACCTCTTTTTTGAGTTAATCCCTCTTGGTAAGCTTAAGTCACCATGGTAAGTCCACTAACATACTTTAAAGCTCGACATTAACATATGTCCACTTGTCTCAGACAAATAGTTACTGATGTCAGACAAGTTCACCTTCCAGGACACACGTCCAATGAGACAGTGTGACCGAGGTAGAGTATATAACTATATATTGTTTATTATAATAAAATGATAATATTATATTTAATACTAATAAATAACCATATTTCTTTATGCCAATTTTACTAAACCTTCAAACATTTAAACTTTATGAAATTTTTAAATTTCCCTTTAAAGTTTAGAAAATAAAAGAAATTTTAAAAAAAATTGATCAGTATAAATTGTTCATTATAAATAAATAATATTAGTCTTAATGATACTAAAATACTAATACTGATAAAAAATAAGTTAGTTATATTACAAGTTAAAAATAAATAAATAATAAAATAGTTGATAAATAGTAGACATTAAAAATGTTCGGATATTATAAATGTATTTTGATAGTGACTCATTTGGCTTAATATTGAAATGTGAAGGAACTAAGGAAGCTTGCCTACAGTTCCATCTCACACCCTGCTTTCACTTCACCATAAGATCATTGCTGAAATAGTCACCAGATGATGCAAACTACTTGTATAACCTCCTCAATCACTGAATGATGCGTTGATGTTGGGTTAAACACTGTTAGTAGATGTTACCGCAATTTTTTCCCCCTTTTTCCCAAAAAAACACTTTACATTGGTCACCCAAACCCTCCCAAAAACAATTAGGGGTTTTTCTAGGTAAGGGTTTGTTCATGAAGTAACTTAAGGATGTTACCTATTTTTTTGTCATTCTTCATTAAGAAACACTTCAGTGAAGTGAAAAACTGATGCTGGACAGAAATTAATTGATGGCCTGCAATTTTGCGCATGTCTTCGTGAATGATATATGACTACTTTGTGTGAAGATTTGATTGTAGCTAGTGTGTTAAATACGAAGTATTTCTCATTCAGATTGCCGCTCTCAGTCCTGCAGACATCAACTACGATGAGACGTTGTCCACCCTGCGGTTTGGTAGGTTGTTAATTGTTGCAGGTTCCCGGAGGTGACTGAACACGTGTCATCTGTAACAGTTTACTAGCAATGAACTGTTTACCAAAATGAGATCATTGAAGTAGACGTCTGCATCCATTAAATGCTGGAATTATGCAAACGCACATTGATGTTTTCTAGTTGTTAAATTTGCACGATTTGTTACTTGATCACCAAAAAACTAGAAATATCCGTGCTGACCTTTTTCAAGATATTTTCATTATAAATAACACTGACCACTATGTCCATCTGGCAGCTGACCGGGCCAAGGCCATCAAGACTCAGGCTGTGGTCAATGAGAGTCCGACAGAGAAGTTGATCCGTGAGTTGAGGGAGGAGAACGCCAGACTCATGGACATGCTCAAGTCGGAGGCACCATGCCGGCCGCACCAGCCTCAGGGGGAGGTGGAGGGGGGGACGCCTCAGGTGAGACACCAGGGGGTCAGAGAGTCACTTCTCTACAGCATCTACCTCTCAAAGAACAGTGACAGGGGGGGGGGGGAGACAGGTGAGACACCAGGGGGTCAGAGAATCACTTCTCTACAGCATCTACCTCTCAGAGAACAGTGACAGGGGGTGGGGGGAAAGGGGGCGCCCAGGTGAAACACCAGGGGGGCAGAGTCACTTCTCAAAAGCATCTACCTCTCAAAGAACAATGACGGGGGTGAGGGAAGGGGACTCCATAGGTGAAACACCAAACAGAGAGCACTTCTCTACAGCATCTACCTCTCAAAGAACAGTGACAGGGGGGGGGGAAGGGGGGCCCTAGGTGAAACACCAGGGGGTCAGAGAATCACTTCTCAACAGCATCTACCTCTCAAAGAACAGTGACAGGGGGTGAGGGAAGGGGAGGCCTCAGGTGAGACACCAGGGGATCAGAGAATCACTTCTCAACAGCATCTACCTCTCAAAGAACAGTGACAGGGGGTGGGGGGAAGGGGGGGCCCCCAAAAAGAAACACCAGGGGGTCAGAGAATCACTTCTCTACAGCATCTACCTCTCAAAGAACAGTGACAGGGGGTGAGGGAAGGGGACGCCTAGGTGAAACACCAGGGGGTCAGAGAGTCACTTCTCTACAGCATCTACCTCTCAAAGAACAGTGAAGGGGGTGAGGGAAGGGGACTCCATAGGTGAGACACCAGGGGGTCAGAGAGTCACTTCTCTACAGCATCTACCTCTCAAAGAACAGTGACAGGGGGTGAGGGAAGGGGACTCCATAGGTGAAACACCAGGGGGTCAGAGAGTCACTTCTCTACAGCATCTACCTCTCAAAGAACAGTGAAGGGGGTGAGGGAAGGGGACTCCATAGGTGAAACACCAGGGGATCAGAGAGACACTTCTCTACAGCCTTTTTTACCTTTTCAGGAAACA
>JAODUO010003940.1:0-14283 GCA_025642075.2 Ridgeia piscesae | reverse complement strand
ACAGCACCTGTAACAAACCTTGTCCTGCCTGTACAACGCCTATCAGGGCATCTACATAAGTTCAGTTTTCAAGTCATTTATTGATTGAGATAATAGCAAGCCATAATGATCTTTTCTTAGCTGCCGCGCCTCAACCCCTCATGGGTCTCAATGTGATAATTATCAGAACATCATTCGCCATTCACTGGAATTGTCAAAGCCGAACTCGTTAATCTTCCTCCCGTTTTTCCTCTTCTCGGATTGATCTACCCTTTGAAGGCATTGGTGCAGTCTTCTATAACCCAAGAAGACTGGCACCATAGTCTTTTCCCAGGGATTCTGCGAGATCAGACAGGTTGACTAGTCGTCGACGTTTCCCTGACTCTTTATCGAAGTATACAGTGAATTTCATGGCGTGGTAAAGAAGAATCATGAAGATATCTGTCACAGCTTTCATACCAATGATTAAAAAATAATATAGCCATGCCTACACTTATTTTACTCTGATAAATGTGTGCACATATACTATTTTGTGTCTTTGTGTCATTTATTTATTTACAAAAAGTGTTGATGCTGACTGTTTTATATAATACATAATACAAAGTTGCAATAAAGTCTCGCCTAATGTTAATTGAACTCTACTCTATTCAACGTTTATCTCTATTGAAAGCTATAAAGGTTGATGAAATTAAATTACCAGTTATGCCATTTCAGATGGGTGTGAGAGGTCCGTTGACGTTCAAATGGGGTGCCATTGATTTATCGGATGGACTTAATTGTGCAAGTGGGTCTTGTTGACACGTTTGGATAGACCCGAACGCATCTACGATAAATAAGGAACGCCTTCTATATGAATACAATCACTATGCGGCCCTGTATAATCACAATCACGTTCTCATAAAGCAGTTGAATCCAATCAACGGCGTCTTATCGATCCGAACTCAACATTAATACCGGACGGCCCAAACGACCTACCCGGCATTCTACCCGGCACCCGCGGCCGGAGAGCAGGGCTCGTGTACGGTTAATGCTCGAGATAGTCTTCAAAGGCAACGTATGACAATTTGTATTTTGAGTTTATTAAACAATTGAAAAAACATTATATTCAGCCTCGTATTGTTCTTGAGCCGACCTTTGGAACATACTTGTCTCAGGAGAGGGCCGGGATGCCTGGAGGAGATTCGGCCCAGGCTAACTTGTGTCGGTCCAATACATTAGAGGTAATCACGAACTATTTTCCTACTATCATTTCTCAGAATGCGGCCCGATTCTTCCATATACATAAATAAAAAAGAGAAAACAATTGTCATCATGGATATTATGTAGGCATTGGCCAAAAACAAAATGATGAAAAAGAAAGCAAGATGGTGAAGAATTATGAAAATACATAAATGTCGTGCTAATCATGAAATATAAACATATAAACATATAAACACATATTAGTAAGAGAAGAAATGAAAGATTATGACTGAATGAAAGTGTGTGTGATTGTAGATATAGACTGATTCAGAAACTCTTGCAGAATGATCAGAGTGAGCAGTTTCTTTCTAGATGAAATAAGCATTGTTTTATTTAGACTATTTATTTCCGTTAGACAGTATAGTACAAAGACGTTATGCACCTCACCAGGTGTTTAACTCCAACAGACCACAGACGTGAAGCATCCCATGTCAAATCAATCAAAAGTACGGTGAAATTTACACGACCGTCTTCAATTTTGATGAAAGTTGATGTTGGTTTATGACCACGAGTCGATGCTTCCCACCAAATTTTATGTCAATCTGACCTTCATGTCCAAAAGTTAGAGGAAATCAAACTTTGACATTTTGATGACCTCAAACTCTGATTTAAAAATGTCTGGATAGAAATTATATAACTATTTGATCTAACCTTAACTGCCTGATGACTTTCTAGATTTCATAATTTGTTTTGTTATAACCTTTACTACTAATTTATATCTTAATCTACACATGCAGGTGTACTTAATATACAATATATAATTGGTCAGAACATAGCACTGGGACAGCTGTCCAAGTAACCCACTGCTTTGGTCTCCACTGAATTTTCATTCATTAAGCCATTCTGCTGGATTTTATATTGAAAGGATTTATGTTAGTTATATCACTCTTGGCTAAATTTAGCTTCTAGTTGGTTCCAATCTACCTGAGGTTGTGACCATATTCTAAACCCATATATGTAACACATGTTACCAACTGCTGTCAACCAGCATGGTGAATGTATTACTGTTACTTAAGAGATCCCCACACCTTTATGGAGTAGAACACATTGTCTGCATATCTAATACATAGATGTTACTGGTTCTCAAGTTAAGTCTAATCAGTGTTTCATGGTTATATTTACCTAAATTTGTGTCCATGTTATTAATATTTACATCATGTCATCTCTTAGCCATTAAGAATATTATCCCAGCTATTATGCCAGTTACCTCCTGCTTCAGAATGTACACATTTGGAATATAAATTATGCATTTAAATGTATTAGTGATATGTCCCATTTTTGTGTACCAGTACTGGGTTTTGACCCATTGCAAACACTGGGTGAAAGTATTAACTTGTTGTCCATGTTGGACTGTGAAGAAACATTTGTTTGTTATACTCATACGTCTATGTGTATGTTGCAAACCATGTCAATCTGACCATCGGGTTTGTCATGGTCAAATCATGTCATCAAAAGTTGGCATGATGGTAGCTACCTGGCACTATGCAGCCTACAAGTTTGTATTATTTTAATCTATAATAAAGTTCTGTCTCTCTTTGTACCCAATAAAACTATAATTTTGGAATAACATTTTGCAAAACTAGCTTTTTGACCTGAATTGCAAATATCAAGTTCTCAAATTTGATGATTTCTATTTTGAAGCATATATGTACGTGGTAGTAATTAGAAAGTGTCATCAGCACACCAATTCCTTTAAAGAACAAATGTCATTTTACAGTTGCAAATTGATGCTGCTTTAGTGGTGTATCAGAACAAAATATGTCACTTAATCTATCAGTATCAAATTGATGCTGCCATCAAAGAAGCCTCTTGTTTCTTTGCATATTCTCTGGAAATGCAGTAAATACCTGCATCTGCTGGTATTGTTATAAGTAATAGTAACCACATGTAGAAAAATAAAAAATTAATATATGTTTGGAAAAAATATAATTAGAAAGTCACCAGGAGCAAGGTTAGATCAAATAGTATGATTTTATCAGACTTTTTACATCAGAGATAGAGTCATCAAAATGACCTGACCTGACAAAGAGGCAGATTGCCAAAATATGTTTGCAATTGATGTTATACACATTTGAAGCACCAGCATGCATGCACACAACACACACAATAACCAGCACATAAGACACATGTTGGAACTGTAGTAAAGTGATACAGCAACAACAAAATCTAGACGTTAGCCACGTTTGAGCATTATGACTTATTTCTTATCATTAATGGTGAAGAATTTTTAAATTCATACCTGAAGTATTCAATTCGCAGATAATTTAAATTTTGATATATGTATGCTTCAACATAAAAACGCGAAATCGAGGTTATGTTTTGTAGGTAAACCATTAATAAAATATTTAAAATGTAGGTTGTCTAAATAGCTTTAAAATGACACCAACCCCATCTGTAGGTCACTTAGAAGTGGAGTTATGACACCTGGAAGTCGTCAGTTATCAAGTTCGGGTCAAAGTTTGATGCCCCTATCTCTGGACCTGAAGATCAGTTGACCTAACATTTGCCGGACACGGACTCGTGGTTAAACCGTACGCAATGCATCAAATTCAAAGGCCAGTAATTCAATTTGATTTTAGATAATGATTAAAAGTAAATTAAGACCAGCGTTGTCCATAAATGTGGTTTAGTCAAGACCTATGAACATACTTGTCTCAGGAGAGGGCCGGGATGCCTGGAGGAGATTCGGCCCAGGCAACTTGTGTCGGTCCAATACATTAGAGAATCTGAACTATTCCTATATCATTTCCACAGGAGCCTTATTCTTCCATAACATTCTTTAAAAAGGAAAAATTTCAGAATTAGTACAATGTTGGAAAAACAAAAGTAAAAAAGCAAATGGTAAAATTTGAAAATACAAATGCTCTAATCATGAAAATTAACTTAATTTAGAAGGAAGAAATGAAAATTATACTATGAAATGTGTGTGATTGTAATATAGACACAAAATCTGCAGAATGATCAGAGTGAGCAGTTTCTTTCTAGATGAAATAAGCATTGTTTTATTTAGACTATTTATTTCCGTTAGACAGTATAGTACAAAGACGTTATGCACCTCACCAGGTGTTTAACTCAACGACCCAATAAGATCCCATGTCAAATCAATCAAAATACGTAAATTTACACGACCGTCTTCAATTTTGATGAAAGTTGATGTTGGTTTTGACCACGAGTGAGCTTCCCACAAATTTTAGCAATCTGATTCACATCCATAAATAGAGGTCATAAAACTTTACATGACCTGATAATTGAATTCAGGTTAAACTTCCTTTTAATGTAGATGGTTGGTGTCATTTTAAAGCTATTATGACAGTCTACCTATTTAGACAGTAACCCATAGACAACTGGTATTAAATATTGTTATTTTGAATGGTTTAACCTAGCAATAAAAATGAACCTCTGATTTCGCAGGTTTTTTATGTTGAAGCATACATATATGGCAAGAATTTATATAATATTTATCATGCGGAAATGAATACTTCAGTTGTTATGAATCTTTAAAACATTTCTTACAACACATTAATACTGATATATAGGTCAATAAATACAGTCATAATGCTCTGTTAGCATTGAAACGGTGGCTAACGTCCTAGATTTTGTTGTTGCTGTTATCACTATTACTACCCAGTATCCACACATTGGTGTCATTATGTGCTGGTATACTTTGTGTGTGTTCGTGCATGCATGCATGCATGCACATTCGAAACATTGAAAACATTGGTAACGACTTCATCAGGATCAATTATAAAGAAAATTGTTGTGTATTAATTCACATTCATGAATATAGGCTACAAACTAACCATATTTTAGGTCAATCTAGCCATCGTTTAGTCAAGGTCAGGTCATTTTGATGACGTCTATCTCTGATGTTAAAAACGTCTGGATAGAAATCATAACTATTTGATCTAACCTTGCCTACCTAGTGACTTCGCAGATGTCATTATTTGTTTTGTTTTGTTATCCACTAAATTTATTTATTTTTATCTTTATCTACATATGCTGGTGTACTTAATATACAATATATAATTGTCTATGTAACACGCTGCTTTTGGTCTCCACGACATTTTTGTCTATTTTGCTGGATTTTTCCTTTAAAGAATGTTCTTTGTAGGTATAAAGCTCCTGTGTAATGTTCGCTTCTTACTGATTCCAAGCTATCTCCGGTTGTGACTATATTCTAAATTCATCTATGTTACCAACTGCTCTCAAGCAGCATGGTGAATGTATTACTGTTACTTAGATAATCCCACACTTTTATGGAGCATAACGCAATTCCTGTATATCTAATACCTATGATAGATCTTATATTAAATCAATCATGAATGTTCATGGCCGTCTTCGAATTTGATGACATTTGGTGTGTTGGTTTATAATCACGAGTCTATGTGTCCCACCAATTGTTAGGTCAATCTGATCTTCAGGTCCAGAGATAGGGTCATCAAACTTTGACCCGAACTTGATATCTGACGATCTTCCAGGTGTCATAACTCCACTTCTAAGTGACCTACAGATGTGGTGTTGGTGTCATTTTAAAGCTATTTAGACAACAATTCATCTACCTACATTTGTCAAATATATTTAAAATAAGTGGTTTGACCTAACAAAACCATATAACCTCCGATTTCGCTGATTTTGTTTATGTTGAAGCATACATATATAACAATAATCTGTAGAAGTTTGATCGTGCGCAATTGAATACTTCAGGAGTCATGAATTTAAAAGAAATTCTTCCACTGCATTAATGCTGAAATATATGCCAAGAAGTAGAGTCATAATGCTCAAACGATGGCTAACGTTCTAGATTTTGTTGTTGCTGCTATCACCTTTACTATTCAGTGTCCAGACACTGATGTCTTTATGTGCTGGGGTTGTGATTGTGTGCTGTGCTGTGCAGGGCGCGTCGTGCGTGCATACATGTGACTAGTTTACAATCATGAATGTAGTGACAAATCAACCATACTTTGACAATCTGACCGTCATCGGTCATGGCAGGTCATTTTGTGATCTTTCGATGTAAACAATGTCTAGATATAAATCATGACTATTTTGATCTAACCTTAGCTGCCTGGTGACTTTCTAGATGTCATAATTTTTCTCCAAAGGCCATATATTAAATGGCTTTTTATTGTCTCTGCTACATGTAGGTTAACGTATTACTTATAACAATACCAGCAGATGCAGGTATTTACTGCATTTCCAGAGAATATGCAAAGAAACATAGAGGACATTCTTTGATGGCAGCATCAATTTGCATACTGATAGATTAAGTGACATATTTTGTTCTGACTACACCACTAAAGCAGCATTGAGGTGATCAACATGTAAAATGCCATTTAAGTTCTTTAAAGGAGTGTGGTGTGCTGATGACACTTTCTGCAATTACTACCACGTACATATATGCTTCAAAATAGAAAGTAATCAACATTTGAGATTACTTGATATTTGCAATGTCAGGTCAACATCAAGCTAGTTTTGCAAAATGTTATTCCAAATTATTATATGCTTTTGATTGGGTACAAAGAGAGACAGAACTTTATTATAGATTTAAAATAATACAAACTTGTAGGCTGCATAGGTGCCAGGTAGCTACCATCATGCCAACTTTTGATGACATGATTTCACCATGACAAACCCGATGGTCAGATTGACATGGTTTGCAACATACACATAGACGTATGAGTATAAACAAACAAATGTTTCTTCACAGTCCAACATGGACAACAAGTTAATACTTTCACCCAGTGTTTGACAACTGGTACACAAAAATGGGACATATCACTAATACATTTAAATGCATAATTTATATTCCAAATGTGTACATTCTGAAGCAGGAGGTAACTGGCATAATAGCTGGGATAATATTCTTAATGGCTAAGAGATGAGAACATGATGTAAATATTAATAACATGGACACAAATTTAGGTAAATATAACCATGAAACACTGATTAGACTTAACTTGAGAACCAGTAACATCTATGTATTAGATATGCAGACAATGTGTTCTACTCCATAAAGGTGTGGGGATCTCTTAAGTAACAGTAATACATTCACCATGCTGGTTGACAGCAGTTGGTAACATGTGTTACATATATGGGTTTAGAATATGGTCACAACCTCAGGTAGATTGGAACCAACTAGAAGCTAAATTTAGCCAAGAGTGATATAACTAACATAAATCCTTTCAATATAAAATCCAGCAGAATGGCTTAATGAATGAAAATTCAGTGGAGACCAAAGCAGTGGTTACTTGGACAGCTTCCATCTATTTCTAATTATATATTGTATATTAAGTACACCTGCATGTGTAGATTAAGATATAAATTAGTAGTAAAGGTTATAACAAAACAAATTATGAAATCTAGAAAGTCATCAGGCAGTTAAGGTTAGATCAAATGTTATATAATTTCTATCCAGACATTTTTAAGATCAGATGTTTGATGGTCATCAAAATGTCAAAGTTTGATTGGTCTAACTCTGACATGAAGTCAGATTACCTCACATGGTGGGACGCAGCCGGGTAAACGTATCTGGGTCAGTAAATTTCACCTTGTTTTTGATTTTGACTGGATGCCACGTCTTAGAATTTTTAAAGCCATTTTGAATATAAATTATGCATTTGATTAATGTGAGAATCCTAGTTTTGTGACCAAACTGTCATTTGTAAACCACTTGAAATTATTACGTTTCATATCATTTGAAGAAAGCTTTTCAGTCAAATATGCATAACTGGTAACATAACTCTACTTTCCAGATCTCATTCTTGACTTCCATGCAACCTATGTGTTGGTATAATTTTAAATTTATAATAAAGTTCTGTCTCTTTTTACCCGCATAAACTTTTGAATAATAATCAAAATAATAGACATTGCAAAATCAGAGTAAAATAATAATGCTATATGTAAATGTATAATTGACATTAATTGATTCATTTTAACATACATTCGAAAAGATGTGAAATAATACACTTCTTAACTGATCCTGATAAACATGTATTTTGGAAATGTTTACAATCACGCACAGAATGCAGCACACAGGGAATACAGTCAGACATACGATGCACATATCTATTATTATCACAAAGACATTGCCCTTTAAATAAAGACATGTCATATTACTATTATTGATAACACAACGAAAAATACGAGTATACCTTTAATCTACAGAGCATTGAGTACTGTAATAACATTTTTTACTGACATTAATGCAGTGTACAAATGTTATAAAAAACCCTAATTTAAAATTGCATATTAAAGTGTATTCGAATGGAAAAGTCACATGCAATTTATTATAAGAAATGGCAATATCATATTTACATTCTAGACTAGTACTAATTAAATATTCACTCGAATATATCAAACAAGTTGCTAAAGGGCTTTCAGATTAAGTTAATATCATTTTTTATTCTTGACATATTTTCTTTGCAAATGTTTCAAGACGACGTGAGAAAAACACTTTAAATAAAAACCAACCACCGAAACGGATAATTTACAATACTTATTTTTTTAATAAATAGGTTAATTTTAAATTATTTTACTAATCAAAAAGACTTGGGGAAATGAATTTTGTTTTTGTAGATGCCCGATAGGCCTTGTACAAGTGGATCAGCTGTTTGTTCGGTAAGGACTGGGTCCCAATATATGGTGTAAAATTCCTGACTAGTATATTTAAATGTTTGCATCTTCTGAGTTAGCCTATCAAAATCATTCTTGGGGCTAAAGGGCATTTCCAGACTTCGTTTTCGAATATGTAGATTCATCTAGTCTTACTGTAGTTCGTGAGATCTGATTGATTTTTCTGTAAGCATAATAGTCATCTGCATAGCGGACTTGTGGACGTGTAACTGGTCTAGGTAATCAACTTGGACAAAATGGAGAGGTCAAGTAACATTCACCTTGTTTTTGGAATGATTCATACATGGTATGGTAAATTAAATGATTTGAATATACATATGCTTTGAATTGTAGTGAGACTATCCTAATTTTTGAAGTAATTCTCATTAGTATGCAAAATAGACTGGGTGACAATTAGTTAACGTATGTCTAGTATTCCTTTAAAAAAGCTTGTTTGTCATGAGTCAAATCATGACATCAATTGCAGTAAGATAATACCTGGCATCTTTCCAGTACTCATACTTACTACAATCAACCAGTGCTCGTTGCGTGATAATCTTTAGAAACAATAATTCGACTTACTACGACATGGAAAGCTACCAACAATGATTTAGTTCAATACTTTATCGATTTCATCCACGACATTTTTAAATAGGATAGCCAGTGTAATCAAATGATCCTGATCATGCGTAATGATGTGCAGATTGACCAAAGATATGATTGATTTCTAGCATAATTCACGTTTGGGTAATAGCTAAAAACTTCTTAAGGCTCATTTCAGCCCAATTTATGGGTCAAAATGTGTTTACAGAGACATCGCACACTGGATGTCAAGCGAACGTTATCTCCCACTTTATTACACCATTTCGATTATCTACCCATTAATGAACATGGCAGTCTTCATAACCACACAGAAGACTGACATAGTCTTCCCAGGAATTCTGAGACGACAGTTACTAGCGTCATTCCTGACTTCATTATTATGCGATTAGATGTCACGTTACATCCAATGTTAAAAATATATACATCTAATTATTTACCTGATTTAATGTGTGCACATATACTATTTTGTGCTTTGTCATTTATTTATTACAAAAAGTTGATCTAGTTTATATATACATAATACAAAGTTGCAATAAGTCTCGCCTAATGTTAATTGAACTCTATTATTCAACGTATAATATCTCTATTAAAGCTATAAAGTTATGAAATTAAATACCATTATGCCATTTCAATGGCGTGTGAGAGTTTGACTTATGTCCATATTGTGATGATTATTTGAATGTATTTTACATTGATAACCAACGCATCTACATAACTAACTTCATATGAATACAATCACTATGCGGCCCTGTATAATCACAATCACGTTCTCATAAAGCAGTTGAATCCAATCAACGGCGTCTTATCGATCCGAACTCAACATTAATACCGGACGGCCCAACGACCTCCCGGCATTCTACCCGGCAGCCAGGGCTCGTGTACGGTTTGTGAGATAGTTTTAAAGGCAATATGACAATTTTATTGAGTGTTTTTAAGAACATTGAACACACAACAGTTTATATATCTCCAGCCGTCGTCATATATTGTTCTATCGAGCCGACCTTTGGAACATACTTGTCTCAGGATGAGGGCCGGGATGCCTGGGGAGATTCGGCCCAGGCTAACTTGTGTCGGTCCAATACATTAGAGGTAATCACGAACTATTTTCCTACTATCATTTCTCAGAATGCGGCCCGATTCTTCCATATACATAAATAAAAAAGAGAAAACAATTGTCATCATGGATATTATGTAGGCATTGGCCAAAAACAAAATGATGAAAAAGAAAGCAAGATGGTGAAGAATTATGAAAATACATAAATGTCGTGCTAATCATGAATTTCCATTCATTAAAAACATTTGTTTGTAAAATAACGATTATGATGATGAAACTGTATTGTACATGATGATTCAGAAACTAACAGATATAGTGGCAGTTTTTCTAATGAATAGCATGTTTATTTTATTATTTCGTTAAAGTAAGTCAAAGCTTTT
The DNA here is from genome assembly GCA_025642075.2 of Ridgeia piscesae. Lineage (NCBI taxonomy): Eukaryota > Metazoa > Annelida > Polychaeta > Sabellida > Siboglinidae > Ridgeia > Ridgeia piscesae. Next base: position 3,417 of record JAODUO010003940.1, on the reverse strand, counting down.
GACCCACAGGTTTAAATTAGACACAATTGAAATCCTTGTTACATAATTGAAATTACAGTTTCAATTTTGATGAAATTATTTTGGTTTATGCACGGGTGATTCACAAATTTTATCACGACCCACATCCTAAATGAGTATAAAACTTTGACATGACCTTGATAATTGACAACCTTCTAGGTGTCATAACTTCACTTTTAGGAGATGTACAGATGGTTGGTGTCATTTTAAAGCTATTATGACAGTCTACCTATTTAGACAGTAACCCATAGACAACTGGTATTAAATATTGTTATTTTGAATGGTTTAACCTAGCAATAAAAATGAACCTCTGATTTCGCAGGTTTTTTATGTTGAAGCATACATATATGGCAAGAATTTATATAATATTTATCATGCGGAAATGAATACTTCAGTTGTTATGAATCTTTAAAACATTTCTTACAACACATTAATACTGATATAAGGTCAATAAATACATGATTTTATTAGCATTGTTTACACGTTAGCATCAAATGACGTGCTACCACAATACTACGATTTCCAAAAGTTGTGTTTGTCACTTTATGTTGTAACTGTACTGTTCGCAGCATGCAGCAGCAGCATTCATGTTAAACATATGCAAACATGGGTAAATCACTTACAGATCATTATAAGACAATTGTTGTATAATTCATTCATGATAGAGCTACAAACAACCATATTTTAGGTCAATTTGAGCATTATACTTTGTAAGTTCAGCATTTGATGAGTGTATATTTATGTTAAATTCAACTCCTGAGTATAAATCAACATTAAACTTGCTACTATTGATTGTAGCTTCATAAAACAAAATCGGAAATCATTATATTTTTTACAACCTGTTTTAATATACAATATATAATTGTCTATGTAACACGCTGCTTTTGGTCTCCACGACATTTTTTCATTTTGCTGGATTTTTCCTTTAAAAGTGTTCTTTGTAGGTATAAAGCTCCTGTGTAATGTTCGCTTCTTACTGATTCCAAGCTATCTCCGGTTGCTAATCAATTACTAATTCAGGCTCAAGCAGCATGGTGAATGTATTACTGTTACTTAGATAATCACATTTTAGAGCATAACCAATTCTGTATATTTAATACTAGATATCTTATGTTAATAACATGAATGTTCATGGCCATATAGAATTTGGCATTTGTAGTTGTTTATAATCACGAGTCTATGTGTCCCACCAATTGTAGTTAGATCTTCAGCCGGAGATAGGTCATCAAACTTTGACCCGAACTTGATACTGACTATCTTCCAAAGTAACATCATTTAAGAAAACCAGCGAAATGGTAATGTCATTTACAAAAGCATGTTACAAACAATTATTATTAATTTGTCAAATATTATTTAAAAATTACTAAAAAACATTAATGATTTGCATTGTTATTGAAGCAACATATAGCAAAATCTGTAGAAGTTTGATCGTGCGCAATTGAATACTTCAGAGTATAATTTAAAAAAATTTCCTGATAAGTGAAAATATGCCAAAATAGAGTCATAATGTCAAAGAGGGCAAATTAGATTTGTTGTTGCTGCTATATTACATCATGTGAACTGTGTCTTATGTGCTGGTTATTTTGGGTTTGCGTTTGTGGTTTGTTTTTTGTGTTTCAGTTTATGTGTTGTAAGTGTTTTAAAGATTCATACATGTGTACTATTTCCAATCATGAATGTATGTACAATTCTACCATACTTTTGGCCAACAAAAAACCGCAAATGAGGTCAGTTTTTGTAGGTTAAACCTTCAAAATAACAATATTAATACCTTTTATGGGTTAACCTTAAATGCGGTGACTTCTAATGTTTTAAATGACCCAACCTGTACATCTTTATTGTCTTGCACCTAAGGTTGAATTATAAGTAACAAAAGCTTTATGAGCTATTTACTGGATGTCAAGAATTGCAAAAATTTGTGGGAACTTTCTCGTGGCAAAACCAAATCAATTTAAATTGAAACGGTCTTTTAATTCACCGATTTGAGATTTGACATGGATATTCCTTTGTTCTGATTAAACCTGGGAGGTGCATAACGCTTGATATACTATCTGACTAAATATTAAAAAACAATTTTTCAATAGAAAGTAATCAACTCTGGATTCTTGCATATTTCAATTCGGGTCAACATCAATCCACTTTTTCAATAATTTTCATTTCTTTTTGCTAAAATGTGATATAATTTATTATAGATACATTTATAAAAACTTGTATGCATAGTTGCCAGGTAGCTTTCTTTTCCAATCTTTTGATGAATTTGACCATGACAAATCCATGGTCAGATTGTTTGGTTTTAAATTTATGTATAAAACGTATGGGTATTAAAAAATGTTTGTAACAGTCCCGGGGTAACATTAATATTTGACCCAAGTTTAGCTGGGCCAATCCCCCAGGTCACGACTCTATCAAAAAATTTCAAGGTTTTAATATTCCAAATGTGACATTCTGGAGCAGGAGGTAACTGGTAATTGTTAATAAACTTCTTAAAATAAAATGTCAACGTTGTAAATTTGAATAATCTGGACACAAATTTAGGATATAACCCTGCTCTGGGCGGTAGAATAACGTATGTATTTGGGCCGACAATGTTTTTAAACTCCATAAGTTGGGGATCTCTTGAGTTAATTAATGCATTCACCATGCTGGTTGACGATTGGAAACATGGCACATATAGGGGGTTTATAATAGGGTTTCCAACCTCAGGTAGATGCGTTCGGGACAACCTAAAGTACAAATTTTAAGACCCACTTGCACTATTAACACCCGAAAATGGCCCCATTGAACGTCAACGGACCTAACCATCTGAAATGGCAACTGGTAATTCTATTTCTGACCAATTATATTTAAATATTAAACACCTGCATGTGTAGATTCAATTAAATTAGTAGAAAGGTTATAACAATTAATTATGTAATCTAGAAAGCATCGGGCATTAATTTTAAAGATAAATAATGATATAATTTCACCAGAACATTTTTAATCAGAGATTGATGAGAAAAATTTAAAGTTTGATGGCTTATTTTTTGACATGAAGGAAAGCTTGACCAAATCTATGTTGGTGGGAAAACCTCGGGATGATAAACCAACACACCAAATCGACGAGGTCGGGGGTAAACGTCACCTTGTTTGATTGATTTGACTGGAATCCCTGGGACTAGATATGGTGCAGTCTTTTGGATATAAATTATGCATTTGAATTATTAAGATATCCTAGTTTTGTGACGAGTACTACGTTCTGATCCGTATGCAACTGGCAATTCCAGTTTCATTTGTTCTATAATATTTGACTTTGAAATAAAGTTCTGTTCTTTTCATCCTGACTTTCAAAAATCAATAACTTTTTTGGCCCCTTTTTTTAAAAAGGTTTTTAAAAAATTTAAATTTTTTGTTTTTTCCCCT
>JAODUO010003938.1:0-30888 GCA_025642075.2 Ridgeia piscesae | reverse complement strand
ATTGGACAAATCTGCATTTATTGTTTTAATTATTACTACCATTTTGGTAATTCAATAACAACCAGCAAAAAACGGTGTTTACTTTAAGGAATACGGGTTAAAGCCCTCATTTTTTTTATTTTGAAAGACCTCTTCCATCCCTCCCCCATAAGACCCCACCCTCCCTCCCATTGACACCTGCACCCCTTGGAGGTGACAGGGGAGGGTGACCACACCCCTCATGAGGTCACAGCTGGTTAGTGATATGACCATTGTGACTGAGTTATGACTTCTGTAGCTGCTATGGATTTCCACTGACATGTAGCCATCACCTCATCTTGTTCTCACCCACCCCCTCACCCCCTGTCATGAAACGCCCCCTGGGTGTGGTGTGAGTGGCAGCTGTGATGGTGGGACTCTGTCCCATTCACCCGGCCTCTGTTGCCCCCCCTTTACCCCTGGGGGGAGGCTGAATGGGATTGGGTTACTGGTTTGTTTCCATCAGGGCGGGGCACGGGGATTAGCTTGATACTTTTTTATGTAGAATTACTGGTTAAATATAATTATTTTGATATATCGATTGAGTTACCAGTGGATTAAGGTTGGACCTACAGGTACCAACTGATTAACTTGATGCCAAGGATTACTGGTGGATTAACTTGATACAGTGTTGCCATGGATACTGTGTTTGGTGCTTGCACTAGATAGCTAGCTGTCTACTAGTTGCTGGTTGAATCTCCTCTCTCCTGCTTTTGCAGTTGCCGGGGTTATATCGGAGCATTACAAAGATTACATTTTACTTTAACCAAATGTTCCTGGATTGACTCTAATTGGCATGGGGGGTACACAAAACTCAGTGTATTATCTTGAACCAGATTATTATTATTATTGAATTATTATTAATATGTACAGAGATCATCTGGAAAGATTACACTGGCCCACTGAGCCATCACTGGATTATCTTACACATGGAAAACCACAGATCTTGAATTAACTCGATACGCGTAGAACAACCAGTGGATTGAGTTAGCTGCATAGGACTTGACAAAGCTTTAAAGTACATGACCTATCCTCTATGGTGGAGTATCCTCATTATTTGACAGACGGAATGGACAAAATTCGGAAATGACTTATACCAGATACTGTAATGGTGGAATTGATAACTTCACTTACTCAACTCGATCGATCAGAATGGATGTAAGGAAAAACTGAACAACTGGGGTTACATTGTTCACAGGCAACAGAACAATAGACATTCTGAGACGTGTAAAAGTCTGTAATTACATTACATGTGGCAAGTGACACTCTCACTGTATCTCGGTGTGAATTGGCCAACACCCATCGTGTGATGGTTAACACGGATGTAATGTTGATCGGGTCAAGGAAGAGAAGGTTAAATGTAAAACCAAGTCAAAAGGGACTGGAGAGTTACAGTGTACCAGTAAAGTTCAGTTTTGTCGTGTCTTTGACAGAGATTGAAGTGTAAGTGCAATTAAGCAAAATACAGCGCAGCAAAGGGGCTTCAGTAGACAGTTTAACAGCACAAATAGTACAACATGTTTGAAAACATAAATTTTTGGTATTGCTTACCCCACAGTGTCCTTCATCAGGTTATTTTTTTAAAGAAAACTTAGACATTTGACAAACAAGAATACTCTGGTGAATAAAACAATGAATGTTTAAGCTTCATTAAACATCAGTATATAAATGTTTTTCAAATGTTTCGTGGAGTAATCTGCTGCATGCTTCAGGTCTCATTATGGGGTAAATACTGGTGTTGATTTTGTTTGCACATATTCAGGTATACAGTTGACACATAATTGACAATGTGTCTAGCGTGCACATTGGGACAGTATAATAGACCCACATATCTGCCTGGCATTACAAACTAGTGAAGACCTAGTATCTATTGGCTGAAATATTGCCGTTGCACAATTAATTGCTCATGCTTCCATGACCGACACGCCACATCACACCCCATGTACAGCACATTTAACAACATGCACAGCACGTTAAAGTCCATTTAGGATGAAGCACAAGTGTAAGCACAGTGTCACAGCCACAGTGTCACAGCCACAGTGTCACAGCCACAGTGTCACAGCCACAGTGTCACAGCCACAGTGTCACAGCCACAGTGTCAGCCCAGTCACGCCACAGTGTCACAGCCACAGTGTCACAGCCACAGTGTCCAGCCAAGTGTCGCAGTTTAACTTCGTATAACTTCAAAGGCACATGATGGGTTTATTTCCCATTTGCTGATAAGTCTTTAATGTTTCCGTTGCCCTAGTCTAGGCTGGTTGTCGATCTATCAGACCAATGATATCTGTGAGATATCGTTGTCTAGTCACCCATTAATCAGCCATTGTCAGCTGTTCCGGGGCAGATCTGCTACTGGCAAATGCTTCAAGCATTCTGCAGAAAAGTCTGTACGTGCCTTGTCAGTTTAATTGATGTTTTACCCTGCTTAACACCTGGATGAAAGTATGATTCACTGAATGGAGTATTTTGTCTAGCTACAGTTGCACTAGTTCGCTTGGTTGTCTGTATAACATATTATTACAAACATTTATGAAGTATTGTATGATATCCAGGCCATTATGCAGGATGACATTTTGGCCAGTCCACAAATTTTGCGGTAGATTCTTATTCTTAACTGCCCTCCATAGAAGCCAGTCCAGGTGTGTTTATATGTCCAGAGAAGCCCAATAAATAAGTTTGACATGCATTTCAAGCTTAATTCATGTTATCATTGCATTCTTTTTTGCTCCTAATTTTTTTATCCATCAACTGAAATTACCACCTGTCCAAAACAGATTTTACCTGTCCAAGAGACAGGTGGTCAGGTCTATATGTAAAGATATGATGATATTCACGATCAGTTCAGGCTTAATTCTGTACAGACTAAGATAGCTGTTGAAAAACAGTCACGCAATCGTAAGAATCATAAATAACAAAATAACTAATTATGTATGTGTGTCACTGTGGGTGTCCTCATGAACTGTGTGAAGCTTAGATTAAGTCAGTTTCAACATGTCAGAGTCTGATGTTGTGAAAGAAGATAGGAAACACAGAGTTATAAATTCTGCTAGTGCAATAGTTTGAAAGACATAATTCACACAATTCAGCTAGTGCAATGGTTTCATTAGTTTGAATGACATAATTTGCAAATACTTCTAAACCTTTGAATTAATACCTTGTCATCTTCGTTAGAATTGTAGCACCACTACTAGTGAATGTGGTTTGTGGTCGCCTGGCAATGTGGTGTGATAGATTTGGTGGACCATAGATTTATGTCACAGGATACTTGGCTGACAGTCACCAACATAGCAATAATACCTAAGGCAATAAACCACTGCAGTATTCAAAAACGTAAAATGTTACCAACATTCACTAGTAGTGGTGCTACAATTCTAACGAAGATGACAAGGTATTAATTCAAAGGTTTAGAAGTATTTGCGAATTATGTCATTCAAACTAATGAAACCATTGCACTAGCTGAATTGTGTGAATTATGTCTTTCAAACTATTGCACTAGCAGAATTTATAACTCTGTGTTTCCTATCTTCTTTCACAACATCAGACTCTGACATGTTGAAACTGACTTAATCTAAGCTTCACACGGTTCATGAGGACACCCACAGTGACACACATACATAATTAGTTATTTTGTTATTTATGATTCTTACGATTGCGTGACTGTTTTTCAACAGCTATCTTAGTCTGTACAGAATTAAGCCTGAACTGATCGTGAATATCATCATATCTTTACATATAGACCTGACCACCTGTCTCTTGGACAGGTAAAATCTGTTTTGGACAGGTGGTAATTTCAGTTGATAGATAAAAAAATTTGGAGCAAAAAAGAATGCAATGATAACATGAATTAAGCTTGAAATGCATGTCAAACTTATTTATTGGGCTTCTCTGGACATATAAACACACCTGGACTGGCTTCTATGGAGGGCAGTTAAGAATAAGAATCTACCGCAAAATTTGTGGACTGGCCAAAATGTCATCCTGCATAATGGCCTGGATATCATAGAATACTTCATAAATGTTTGTAATAATATGTTATACAGACAACCAAGCGGACTAGTGCAACTGTAGCTAGACAAAATACTCCATTCAGTGAATCATACTTTCATCCAGGTGTTAAGCAGGGTAAAACATCAATTAAACTGACAAGGCACGTACAGACTTTTCTGCAGAATGCTTGAAGCATTTGCCAGTGGCAGATCTGCCCCGGAACAGCTGACAACGGCTGATTAATGGGTGACTAGACAAAGATATCTCACAGATATCATTGGTCTGATAGATCGACAACCAGCCTAGACTAGGGCATTTACAACGGAAACATTAAAGACTTATCAGCAAATGGGAAATAAACCCATCATTAGCCTTTGAAGTTGGAATAAACGCGACACTGTGGCTGTGACACTGTGGCTGTGACACTGTGGCTGTGACACTGTGGCAGTGACACTGTGGCAGTGACACTGTGGCTGTGACACTGTGGCTGTGACACTGTGGCTGTGACACTGTGGCTGTGACACTGTGGCTGTGACACTGTGGCTGTGACACTGTGGCTGTGACACTGTGGCTGTGACACTGTGGCTGTGACACTGTGGCTGTGACACTGTGGCTGTGACACTGTGGCTGTGACACTGTGGCTGTGACACTGTGGCTGTGACACTGTGGCTGTGACACTGTGGCTGTGACACTGTGGCTGTGACACTGTGGCTGTGACACTGTGGCTGTGACACTGTGGCTGTGACACTGTGGCTGTGACACTGTGGCTGTGACACTGTGGCTGTTGCTCGGGTCAAATGGAATGCAAAGAAGCAATTAATTGTGACAATACCGGGCAATTATTTCACGCTCTAATCAGATTGGAGCTAGGTTTCACTAGTTTGTAATGCCAGGCAGATATGTGGGTCTATTATACTGTCCCAATGTGCACGCTAGACACATTGTCAATTATGTGTCAACTGTATACCTGAATAATGTGCAAACAAAATCAACACCAGTATTTACCCCAAAATGAGACCAGAAGCATGCAGCAGATTACTCCACGAGAACATTTGAAAAACATTTATATACTGATGTTTAATGTAAGCTTAAGACATTCACATTGTTTTACTCTCACCAACAGTAGTTCTGTTCATCATCATAAATGACTAAGCATACTTGTTACCTTTGACACAACAAGGCAATGAACCCTGTGATGAAACTGGCCGAGTCAAACGTGGCCGATGAATCATATAATTTTATGTCTCTCGCCAGGTACGATGTTGTACTATATAGATGGATGACTAAACCCAGTTATGACATCACAGTCACATACGACCAGCCCCGTACATTAGACCTACATTGCAGCTTCACAAACTGAACTCAAAGAGACTCTATCAAATGCACAATACACTGATAAGTGAGAAGGTTTACCTGTGGCAGTCTACACTGCTACGTCCCAATGCGCCTCTGATTGCCGCCGCTGTATATTTAGCTCTACTCCACCGACTCAACATCTCAACATGCAGACACTGCTACACGATGGACACAACATCGTTCCCAGAACCACACCAGATCACCTGTGACGTTGCACATGATTTAATCACCACATGACTGTCACATGACACGTCTCAAATGTCATTATCTGTTCATGTTTGACCTGTGGATGCAATGCTACCATATTTTATGTTGAGGCTTTAATTCACACGTGATGGATGACACACTGGGAGTGAGGCTTTAGTCTGCACTTGTAGAGTGAATTACGCGAGCACAGTCACCTCGGAATAACTTCACATCTGGGTCTGCCGTCAGTCGACGACCTTTGGGAACGGAGTTGTGTCTGTGACATCATTCGTGGCAGTGACGTCGCGGAGATCGTATCAGAGCGCATACGTCAGTGCATTGGTAATGTCATTTTACAAGTTCGTCGTCAAACCAGTCCTAGTGCCATGTGCCTCAACTCAATCCACTGGTTGTTCTACGCGTATCGAGTTAATTCAAGATCTGTGGTTTTCCATGTGTAAGATAATCCAGTGATGGCTCAGTGGGCCAGTGTAATCTTTCCAGATGATCTCTGTACATATTAATAATAATTCAATAATAATAATAATCTGGTTCAAGATAATACACTGAGTTTTGTGTACCCCCCATGCCAATTAGAGTCAATCCAGGAACATTTGGTTAAAGTAAAATGTAATCTTTGTAATGCTCCGATATAACCCCGGCAACTGCAAAAGCAGGAGAGAGGAGATTCAACCAGCAACTAGTAGACAGCTAGCTATCTAGTGCAAGCACCAAACACAGTATCCATGGCAACACTGTATCAAGTTAATCCACCGGTAATCCTTGGCATCAAGTTAATCAGTTGGTACCTGTAGGTCCAACCTTAATCCACTGGTAACTCAATCGATATATCAAAATAATTATATTTAACCAGTAATTCTACATAAAAAACGTATCAAGCTAATCCAGTGGCAGCTCTGGATTTAGTTAATCCACCAGTAAACACAAACTGAGGGCCCATATAAGGGGCAGCCTTGCACCAGATTAAAGACAATCAGAGGTGAACAATAACTGTTTACAGTTAATCCACAGAAGTTAATCACCTACCTCTCTGGATCAGTTCTGCCTACATCCCTGCCTTATCCCCAGTGGGAGACTGGGAGTCAACCAAACACTGCCAGGGAACACCACTACCAGGCAACTAACCAGTCTGCCAGGGAGGTGTATAGCCCACTGAGGGAAGCCAGCCCTGACTTTTCCAGTCCCAGTCCCAGACACCAGCACTGATGGAAACAGACCTAGTAACCCAATCCCGTTCGGTTCCTCCCAGCCTAGGGATATCACAGGGAGGGCAACAGAGGCCGGGTGAATGGAACAGAGTCCCACCATCACAGCCACCACTCACACCACACCCAGGGGGCGTTTCATGACAGGGGGTGAGGGGGTGGGTGAGAACAAGATGAGGTGATGGCTACATGTCAGTGGAAATCCATAGCAGCTACAGAAGTCATAACTCAGTCACAATGGTCATATCACTAACCAGCTGTGACCTCATGAGGGGTGTGGTCACCCTCCCCTGTCACCTCCAAGGGGTGCAGGTGTCAATGGGAGGGAGGGTGGGGTCTTATGGGGGAGGGATGGAATGAGTGTCTTTCAAAGATAAATAAAAATGAGGTCTCTTAACACGAGTATTGCAGCTTAAAGTAGAACACCGTTTTGTGTCGTGAGTTGTTATTGTTTTAATTACCATATACATGTGTAGTAATAATTAAAACAATAAGATAGGCATGATTTGAATAAAAACAACAACTCACAATATATATATATATATATATATATATATTATATATATATACACACACACATAAATATAATAACAATTATGGGAATTTGTTTCTAATACATTTATCATGTGTACTATGTATCTATGGTACTTATCTAAGGATTATATCAGTTACCTGGGCAAGAGATGCACACACGCATGCACGCATGCACGCATGCACGCATGCACGCATGCACGCATGCACGCATGCACGCACGCACGCACGCACGCACATCAAATACACAAACATTCTGAACAAAGAACTGGAATGTCTGTTCACAGTCTCCTGCATATTCCCTTTCCCCCACCCACCCACCCACCCGTTACTACACAACTCTGATTGTAGCCCACATAGGGTAATGACCTCATCCAGAGACACTGCTGCAAACACTGACACAGAGAACACACTCGGCCTGCAACTACAACGATTAAACCCTGGTTTTGACAAGGAAATGTTTCCAAGCATCACAATCACGTACATTGTCCGTTCTTGAATTCTAGCAAACATTGTTCGGCCAAAATATATTCACTTCCGAATTTTTCTGGAATACAAATAAAAAATTATATTCATAAAATTTCAGTTATAACTATGAGTACTTATTTGGATTTTAAATTTAACATAATAATGGAAATAACACTGGACACTGAAGTATTATATCACTGTATAATAACATTATTCACTGAAATAACCAACAGTACACACTGTATTGACAACCGGAATTTTAATCAAGATTTTAAGACCCTTAAATGGACAGATGAAAAAATATGTAGACTCAATGAAACTAATGCTCCCTACCGTGCTGCCACGGAATAGTCCAATGACACAACACAGACAGAGCTCATGAATATTCAGCAGGTGAAGTGCTGCCCGACATGTGACTTTGCAACAGGCAGTCTCAGAGTATCTTATGTGTTCTTCCTAACAGATCCTCCCGTCCCTTGATCCCTACTCCCTGGATGTGATTCCCGTCATCACGGGTACAATCCCCATGAGCCAGTATCTAGGGAGTCGATGAGTAATAGCCGTAACTACGTCCGTGTCATAACAACTAGCTGCGGAGGCTGGCATTGTCAACGATGGGTATTAGCGGCACTCCGGATAAATGCCAGCGAAATAAACGGTTGAGGAATAATGCCATGACGCGCATACAGGGCCGCAAAAAAACGGGCGCAAAAAGGCACAATCGATTTATACTGCTGCAGTAGAGCAGACGTCACAGACGTCACGTCACGTTTGATGACGGCGCAGTGATGGCGGGACACGTAACAAAAACACGAATAACATTTGACTGCATTTTTAATATCACAGGCAAAAACGGGGTTACGTGTTAACTGTAAATCGAACGTTTACGTCTCTATAAAACCCAAATGACATAAGCTTTTCATTAGTATTCTATGATCACGGCAGCTTCTCTCTTGTGGGTTGGAAGTATGTTAGTACTTTATTTTATTTGATAGAACGTGGCATATGTGAACATTTAAATTTGCTGGAAATTATCTATTTATACCGAGGAACTCACTGTAACATGTGATGGAATATTTATGAATAATCTTACACTTACCTTCATACATCAGAATAGAGTATCAGAATGGAATGATAAGGCACAACAACGAACTGAGAGGAGACTGAGTGTATTGACATTATTCAGATGCAATACAGAAACTACTGAATGAAGCCGTGCAGCGCCTGTCATGTAATAAAATATAGAATATAATTACATCCTACCCACTTGTGCCCTGGCCCAAGGTGATCCCACTCGTGCTCACCCTCAAGTACTCTTTCCAAAGATGAGTAAATACACTCCATTCAAACACCCCAATCCTGTCTGAATGGATATGAACACGAGATTGGAGATAAACCCCCACACCAGGGCAACCAAGCACAGGAAGGGTTGGCAGAGGTCACACACACAGGTCACAAGAGGGGAAACTGGAGATGTCTACAGTGTACATCATGAACTAAGAGTTCATAAGTTGTCTTTTACGGCTGTCGTTTACCACACATAGAAAGGAGACGGAAGAAAGCCCAACACATTTTAAGCCACATAACACACCCACAGTACAGAAGCGTGTTAGCCTCTATTCTGCCTCTCGACACACTTCTAACAGACCCAAACATAGTGCCACTAATGTGTTATAAATAATCCATAAATAATTGCGAGTAGATGCTTACTCTACACGGGCAGTGTCACTTCATTGTGCGCTGACATCAACGACACAAGAAGAACAAAGAACACAGGACAAACGTGGACCAAATCAATAAACTCTCGACCCCAACCTGAATCACAATAAACCCAACGTTTGAGCTTCGTAACCATCCTACCTGACTATGTAATTTCCGCCGCATGTTATTGTAGACACCACAGCGAGTGTGTCCGTGCAATCTGAGATCATGCTGCACTTCAATTGCTAATGGCTCTGGACTGATATCATTCAACAGTAATAAGCAATCCAGCAAACATGAGTGGACACTGTCGGACCAAAAGGTCTTGGCTATCGTATAATACTTGCCAGCCGTGGCACGCTTTATGCTTATTAAATAGGTGGAAATAGGTCAGTGCTTGGACAATGCAGCTGTGCCTGCATGCGCCGTTCCGCATGGCCGACTCTGCTCACCACACATGGCCGAATTCCTTCTCAGCAGACATTCTGCACTGAGATAACTCAAGCATGGGTCCGTGCTGCTGTGAAACAGGGCAGCAGGAAATGCATTAGGGTAATGGCTATATGCACTATCAGGGGTTGAATGACAGGGGTTTCTAGGTTCAAGAGACTACATTTCTACACACTGGCAGTCATCCTAGTGGGTGAGTCATCTTCTATGGCACTAAACTTTATAAAAACTTTACTGGGCTAAAGTTGCCCCATAAATAGCTGAAACACTATTTTGTTCAAATTAGCTTCAGTTTCACATAAAGCAATCATAAACAATAGTTGGATAGTAATTAAAAACACACTTCACAATGTTAATCATAACATTACCAAAGTCATAAGCTACTTTGCATATTTTTTAATAATGTCATTAAAATATGCTACATTACCAAATGTGCTATAAACCCGTCAATTTAGCAGATATACATTTCTTTAAAAAAGGGATTCTTAAAAAATACTCTTTGTAATGTATAATTATTTTATTAATCATGTTAACATAATTACATCATGTAATTATATGCCCACATTTCATTACAAAGTCATGAACATTCAGTTCAGTTTGCCAGATTTTGGTTTTATCCAACACCTTCACAGTGTTTAAATCAACAGTCATTGCACGGTTCACTACACATGCATGAATATTCATCATAATCCTGCTGCATAATTAATCCCACTTGACAGGAATCTCAAAGTGATTCACGTAAACATAGTTACGTATCACTTTGTTGTGCAGATCACAACCAAGTTATCTATTAGTAGCAGAGAAAGTACTTATATATGAAAGTATCATGTTTTTATAAAGTACACCTCAAATGCAATAAAAAGAATACATTTAGGAGTCAACATTAGCCAAATGTTATTAGTAAATTAAATGACAATGAAGATTGCAAGTGTGTTACTGTAAATGAAACAACACACAATTTGCATCTTCCACTAAGTTAGATATGCCAAATGCAAGCTGCTATATCTAGCATGTATAAAATAAATACATCACACACCAAGTATGGACAAATACATGAACTACACATTTGACAAGTATCTAAATAGGAACATTAAATATAAATAATCTACCTAGCCAAGAACATTTTCAATTCCACCCTTTCAGCGTTACAGTGGTAACTTGATAAGACCTGTTGCTACAGCAACGGTTTCCATAGCAACAGAATAAATATAATTTCACCTACTAGCAACACATACACACCTCTCTTCCTCTCTCTCCCACTGGGAGGATAAAGTAAGTAGGGATATGGGAAGGGAAACATGCTGTGAAATTTGACCTCTTCCCAAATCCGTCTGACCCACATCAAAGCCCGAACTCTACGGGGCGTGAAGATAATGTGGTAACTTCATCAGCCACTTTTTTGGAAACATAAATGAACGTGCAGGTTTTGTTTCAGTGGGAGCCAGTCCAATTAAGTGTTCTAACTGAGGACTGCCACTCCATTACACACTAATTAGGTCGATCATGTCAGAACGTGTCAATTTCAGCTGCTCGCATTTTTCTGGTTGATACAACTGTTTTGTTTCAGACTTTCATTCCTAAAACTAAGCATTCTTTCTTTGTTGCATTGCATTGATCTGGAATCAATTCACCATGATTCTAATCCCCCATTAACTTTACTATTTTGTTTTGTAAAAAAAATGTATTTGTTGAAAATGGTATTTCTTCTCAAAATCTTAATTTTCTAATGATGATTATTTGTTTTTCCTGTTTATGATTTATCTAATGTCTCCTGGTTATTGCACCAACAAGCTCAGGCCTCTGTGGATATCAGGTTCCTGAGGATCCCTGAGGATATCATGTCCCTGAGGGAGTTAGGTCACTGAGGACACTCAGGTACTCAGGTAGTACAGAAGTCTGTTACATGTATTTCTATTGTTAGGGTAATTTTGTTTTTAATTTGAATTTAATATACTATTCATGCCTGATTTGATAGTGTTTCTTTAAATATATAAAAAATCTTACTTTAATCCAGTGATTTATCAACAAACTGCAAATGTTGTAACTAACAGAAACATCACAGCCACCTAAATTGAAATGCTACACAAGTGTCCGTTTGTATCTACTTTGTTAGAAGCTTTTTAAAGTAACCAAAGACATTTCTTAATGTAGGTAAAGTCATCTGTCAAATGTTGAAAGATTTTTTACATGCGCAGTAAGTGTTTCTGAAGAAAACATTGTAAAGTAGTTAAATGCTATGTTGACCGTCATCTTTCACTTCACGCATTCACTGAATCGTTTTTTTTGACAAACCATGTCATCATTTGAAAAAACCACAACAAAACATGTGTTGTTTGTGAGTACTAGTGACAGACGTGTCACGCTTGGTTGCACATTACTTAAGTTTTGACAAATTTATGTCTGCATACTGCTGACATTGCAGCTACAGGGCAAACACTTGAATATGGGCTGAACACATCTACATACAAATAACACTATAAAGATCGCCATATATGGATATACATGATTATAATATTAATAATATATTTGATCTAACCACAATAATTTATATATCCTCCATCAAATCCGGGGCCAGTCTCCTGTTCACGGGTGATTACAAAATAAGCAAAAAATCCTAAGAAACATATAAATCCATTTAACAGAATAAATAATATTTAAGAAAAGCCTAGATTATATTAAATAAGTCAAAAAGGTATACACATAAAAATAAAACTAATATAATTTATACCATACATTAATAAAACTAAGATAAATGAAACTATACATTGATAAAACTAAGATAAATAAAACTGCACATGAAATACCTCAAGTCTGGTTGAACCTACCATTGCAATGACATTCATAGAAATAAATCCACACAAAGGTAACCATGGCGATCAGATATTTTCCTAGCACAGAATCATTGTGGCTTCTGGGTATATGCCAGCACTAATATGTTTTTTCTCACTTAAGACAGATACAAAATGTGACACTTAAGAAAGAAATGAAATCAGAAACATTATTTTCACAGCTCAAAGATTACTAATGCACGAAGCAGTGTTCACTGTGCGCTCAATCCGTTTAAAAACAAATTTTAATGATATCTAAAAATGCATACTCTTGGTAACTGAAAAGAGCTTGCCAGTTGCTATCTGTTTCACGGCTTTGTCAAATCTTCAAGAACTACTGCTCTGTTCTCTCTGACACAGAACTGAGCATAGATCAGTCACTCCAGCTGGGAGCCTTCAAATTCCCACCAAACGATTCCTCTCCATTTATACAAACCTATCCTTTACAAGGGTCACAGCCAAATATAACCCAGAACGATCTAAATCAACATGTGTTTCATTTATTCCTAGTGTATCGAGGCACGCAGTTACCCAGAGCGTTGCAAAACGAAAAACCAATTTCGTTTAATGAACCGTGGGAAATCATTACCAGGGCCCAGTTAACTGACACAACATTTCGTGACACCCCCACCCCATGACACTCCACCCCCATGACACTCATTGCGGTGGTTACGCAAAATGGACAGTGCAATTAGAATCAATCTACTCTCTAAAAGCCATCAACTAATCATCCTTTCATGCTACCATTGTTACAATTAGAGTGTGATCAACTAATGCCTTAATTGTTACTGTCCTTGTGCGGGTTATGTGAAGGCTCTCTGTTACGCAACGAAGACCTCTCTATAATGGATACATTGCTATTATGAACTTGTGCGAAATAGGACTTTTACATAATTTTTTCAAACAAATCTTGCAAGCTGAATGCACAGATCAAACGTAAAATTAAATAAACAAAGTAAATTGATGACAGTTTGAAAGGAGAATCATTAAAGTAACGATACTTTTTAAGTCAGGTTACTCCATTGTCATATTTGTGTACATTCCTTGGAATAATGAGAGAAATAATTCCCAGACAAAGAGTGAAATCCAGCTATACATTGTAAAGACAAGTAAATCTCTAAATAATGCAACAGGACGGGTGACCACAATAATTATACTTTGGGGATGATCTGTAGTCTTATGCAGTAGTTACATACCAATCTGTTGTCATCATCAATTATCAGAACTGCTAAATATATATGTTAATCACATATGTTTACCCTTTACATTTGGTATAAAATAACTACTAAATGTCCCAACATCAGTGCAGATTAATTCCTGTCATAAATCACTTCAAATTGAAAATGGTGACCGGTTCCATCCAAATCTATCACTGGACATTTAAACATCCTCTAGCAAGGACATTGAACAGATCCAAACATCTCTGAAGAGTTGAAAAATACTGCACCACATCTTGTGCTGCCATCTATCAGCTAACTGGCTTCCTCCCACAGACCATGCTGCCACCTGGGGAGTGTGGGAGACATCAAGTGGTGACCAGGGTTTTTGAGGCAGCTATGGACCTGCGTAAGGTTAAACAATTTCACCCAATTTTTGAGACATTTACTCTCCATGGAATACACCAGGTACAACGAACACACCTATGTATTTTATGTCACATCTGAAAAACACATTTCGAACTTCCTGCCATAAGCTGGTGCCCCACCGGCAATCAAGACGCACTCAATGTTTATGACGTCATTGTCCAGACGCTAGTCCTGGAACCAACGCTAAATCTGCCAGCGATGAACCAACCGCCAATGCATTACCCCGCAATGTTAAGTATCTCCCCGCTGTAATGCTGTGTAACATTCGACTGTTACATAACTAAGAATGGCCGCTGTGTAATTGCGACTTCGGACACTTGACATTTGCCGAAGCGTATTCGATACTTCCACGCTGTCTGGTGTGCCAATAAAATACATCATTCCCAGTTCTATTACATGGCAACACCCGGTCATGCAGTTAGTGCTCATCCCACCAGAGGTCTCTCTACACGAGACGACTTTATTGCTGTTATCGTCTCACTAAGCGTCCAATAAAATATGTACCCAGACATGAATGTGACATTATTACGGCAGGATATTATCTACAATCGATATCTTTAACTCGAGCCACGTCAACCATTTCTTTGACAGTGTTTACCAAATCAGAGAAATGTATCGAGTTGGAACTCGCCATTGTGTCTTAGTTGAAAGTGTGCAGATGAGGGTAAAAGACTGACCTGTGTCTGTGAACTGTCATTTGACCCTGCCCCAGTCGTGTCCATCATGTCACTGTCCTGGTCCTGTATCACACCTCCTTGCTCTGTCCCTGCAAGTAAACACCAACTGTCTACACAGCCTTCTTCCAAGTCCATGTCACCTTACTGTACACCTTCGTTCAAAGAAACTCAACATCTCAGGGAAGAATTTGGCCATGTTGTTTTTACTACAGAAAACTGTTTGTACACAAAGAACTACCATTGCTCATGGCCACTCACTTATATAGCTACACGAACTGTAGAATGAACAAAATAACCACCACTGTCCACAGCCACTCAACGACATGAACTAAGGCAGTGAAGAATGGACAAAATAACCACCACTGTCCACAGCCATTTACTTACACAGCTACATGAACTAAGGCAGTGTAGAATGGACAAAATAACCACCACTGTCCACATCAACTCACTGACACAGCTACATGAACTAAGGCAGTGAAGAATGGACACAATAACTACCACTGTCCACAGCTATTTACTTACACAGCTACTTACTTACACAGCTACATGAACTAAGGCAATGTAGAATTGACAAAATAACCACAACTGTCCACAACCAGCCACATATACAGTATACGCTCACCACGCCTCGCCATGGCAACGGGTGATTTGCTTCGTTCCTGGTAGGAGGCGCCACTGCCACTGCGGTCGCTGATGCTGCTGTCCTCATCTTCATCCTCATCCTCGGTGTCCTCATCCTGACCGTCCAAGCTGCTCAAACTCTGACTGCAATGAGAAAACAGATACCTGAGCAGGGCACCCAGCCAACACCCTAACCTACCAGTATTACCCTTTAAAGGCCACATTTGGCCCCCCAAAAATTCTAATAACCATAAAAATATATGCTTGTACATGTGTATTATTCAATATAATAACAACCCCAAAATCACAAGTTTGATGACATTTTAAAAACTGACATTAAATGGGAGCTGTCGTGGTGGCGGCTTGGGAAAGTCTGTTTTCGGGAAATGCAGCGAGGGGCGGAATCATGACGTCAGTCGTGGGAAACATTGCTGGGATCACCAGCATTCTCAGTGATATTTACACATCATTGCATCACTGCACTGCGCTGGATTTCGCCCAAACCACGACTGACGTCACGCTAGAGCAACAAATCCAAACTGGGCAACCTGGGGAGTTTCTGTAAAATGGCAAATTTAAAGGCTTTGTTTTATGTCGTGTGTTCTTATAGACGATTTTAAATATTTTGGCAGTATCATCATTTGAAAGAGCATCAACCCTTTGTCATTATAGGACAGAGTAGATTTTAACCCAGGATATGGCCTTTACCAGAGTCACATACCAATTACTCTCTATAACGTCAAGCTAACAATCTGCCTTGAAAACATACATGAGAACGTCAGTCATTGGCAAAGAGAAGGTATTAGCAAGATCTAAACAAATTTAGCACAATTATATTAAAGAATAAAAAATATGGTCAACATCAATTTATAAAATAACATGAATATATATTAATATACATTTAATTGATTTATGTTTAATAATTCAAATTAATGATTAGAAAATCATTTATCAATCCGTAAACACTATTCCAACTTCACAACTCTGAGGCAAGTGCTGGAAGTGGTGCCATCTAGGGAACAAGTATCAAGTTACACTAGTCTGCTAAATATACACCAGGTGGCAGTCTATTGATCAGAAGCCACCACTGGCTTGACAGCTGTTTGGCTTGATTTTAGATTTGTGTTGACTATAATTCCGTTTATTATTTATAGAACCAATTTTATGTACTGAGATAATTCAACAAAGACAAAGAGCCATTATGAAAGATCCACAAATAAATATAAAAAAAGTCAGTTGACAAATTTAAGGATGCTCTTACAATGGAAGTCTGTCAGTTGTCGTATCACAGATTACAAACTGGCAAAAGCATCTCCATGACAAACTGGAAAATTACCCGGTGATGTACTCTCGCTGGTGGTGACAGCTTTTGTTACACAAGTACATGTCAAGGAGTGAAATTTATTTTAAGGAGCAAAATTGGACGTGTGAACTCTCAACAATGTCAGTGAAATGGTCCATGATCACTGATTAAAAATACAGCACAACTTGCAAAATGCGTGCATATCATGCCAAACCTTGCCGTGTTACGTAATTTCATCACCCAAAATATAAGTTTAAAAATAACTCTGAATACACAAAAAAGTCCAATATTGTGCTGGAAATATCACATTTATTTATTATGATTTACAGGTGAATAGTTTTATGTACATAGCATTTTTCAAAATCCATGACATATTGAAATATCTTCACAAAATATGGATGATTGTAATATTTGGTCTTTCTCAAATCAGTTAACATTGAGATTAGCCACTGTTTCATCAACCTTATTAAAATGTATATTGTAGAATAAATGATATTTTCTTGTGTGTGACATGACACAACAAAATGTTACAAAAGAGGGCATGTGTAAGCACTTGGGAAACAAACAAATAAATAAAAATAACATGAAATAATTATTTTATAAATGTTTTTAATAAATCAAACTGTTACCAATGATAAATATATAAGCAAACATCACATTTACTTCTAATTATGCTGAAATACAAATACATTAACTAGGAAAACAATGCAATACCAACAAACACAATTTAACAGCTACAAATCTGCATAATATAATTAAAACGGTAGTGCATAGTTACTATTATAAAACTGAAAATTTTATGAGTCCTGCTATTTTCTTCACTTTTTGTAAAAACTCTGCACGAATCAATGAATGAAAGCTTTGTGTGACGCCACAGGTATAACTTAGTGTGGGCCACGGTGACAGGTGTGTCCAGGTATGTCCAGGTGAGAGACCTGGTACACTCACCTCGACTGTTTACCTGGGCCAGGTGAGGCACACATTACTCCCACTGTGACCTTGTGTTAACGAAGCATGCACTCGTTAATTGCACAGCGAGCTCATTGGCCTAAATTACTGTATGACTGGAAATATGGCAGGCATGAGTGCCCATAATAATTTCACGATTTGTTCAAATTTGCAAGTTTCGATGTCCAATTAACAGATATGTTGGACAGTCGTTAGTTTCCTGGTATTGATGTTTCCTGACCGGGCATCAGAAAGACCAACTAGCCCCAGGTCAGTAAGACTGAAAGAAGGCCCACAAACATGTTAATTACTGGTACGTCTAATCAACACTCCAATAGTTCTTCACAGATATTTATTTTCCAGTCATAATGTGTGATTTATCACAGCGGGGGTAATAAATTTCAAAATAATGAAATTAGTTTTGTACCCTTTTTAATTCAATACACCACAAGCTTTAAAATGATACATCATTTATCATTATATCTTAAGTAGTTTGGGATTTATAGGTATAATAGAAGCAAAGTTCCTCCCTCTCATGCACCTACCTCCCTCCCTCTCTCTCCCTCTCTCTCCATCCTCTTATCCTCCTACCATCTCTCCCTCCCTCTCTCTCACTCTCTCTCCATCCCTCTCATCCACCTACCATCTCTCCCTCCCTCTCTCTCACTCTCTCTCTCCATCCCTCTTATCCACCTACCATCTCTTCCTCCCTCTCTCTCACTCTCTCTCTCCATCCCTCTTATCCTCCTACCATCTCTTCCTCCCTCTCTCTCACTCTCTCTCCATCCCTCTCATCCACCTACCATCTGTCCCTCCCTCTCTCTCACTCTCTCTCTCCATCCCTCTTATCCTCCTACCATCTCTTCCTCCCTCGATCACTCTCTACTCCATCCCTCTTATCCACCTACCATCTCTTCCTCCCTCGATCACTCTCCACTCCATCCCTCTTATCCACCTACCATCTCTTCCTCCCTCAATCACTCTCCACTCCATCCCTCTTATGCACCTACCATCTCTTCCTCCCTCGATCACTCTCCACTCCATCCCTCTTATCCACCTACCATCTCTTCCTCCCTTGATCATTCTCCACTCCATCCCTCTTATCCACCTACCATCTCTTCCTCCCTCGATCACTCTCCACTCCATCCCTCTTATCCACCTACCATCTCTTTATGTTTATGAGAGATGGCCTCCATCTAAGCGGAAAGGGAGCAGCAGTGTTCTCCGAGAACCTTCTTCGATCGATGAATAATGGAACAGGTTGCAACTTTTTAAACTAGTTTCGCAGGGGGGATACACAGAGAAGCCAAATACTAGAGGCATAGATAAAGATAGCAAAAAGACATCAGCAAAGAACAGCCTGGAAAGTCCTACGGAATTTGGTTATAAATGTGCTTGTTTAAATGCAAGCCCGGTAAAAAACAAGAAATGAACTAAACATTATGGCGGAAGATATTGACCCTCACATAATAGGTATAACTGAATCTTTGGCCACAATATATCAGATGCTGAATTAGGAATGAAAGGGTATGTAATGTTGGGTCATGACAAGATAGATTAGGAAGAAGGGAGTCGCTGAGTTATTTTATATATTAAAGAATCCATCCAAGTTTATGAAATAAAAATTAGTAAAAGAAGCAGAATGTGAAGATACTGTCTGGTGTAACATAGTTACAGGAAAGTCAACATTAACTGTTGGGTTAGTGTATCGGAGTCCAAACATAAGCATGGAAGAGAATGAAAAAATACATAACGCTATCAAAGAAGTGAGTAAACGGGACTGTATTATTATGGGGGATTTTAACCATGGGCATATACAGTGGACATCTCTACAGAGTACCGGGAGAGAGGATCAAGAGTTTTTAAATTTAGTACAAGATAGTTTCCTTTCTCAACATGTGTTAGAAGCAACCAGGGGCGAGAACGTGTTAGACATAGTATTGAGCTCGCAGAAGGAATTTGTTGATAATGTCAAGATATGTGAGCCACTGGGGTGTAGTGATCACAATCAGATACATTTTATCATCAAAGTAAAGGGAGAACGGAATAGAAAAATAAGGTACAGGAAAATTTTCACAAAGGAAGATATAAGGACATGAGGGAATATTTAGCAAAGATAGACTTGAATATCACACTGAAGAATAAGACAGCAACAGAATATTTTAAAGAGTGAAATTGACTGCGTCGTTGACAAATTTGTCCCCTTGAAAAAACAGGGGAAACGGTCAAAGAAGAAACACTTATCGAAGGAAACCATTAGAAAAATCAAGTACAAGCAAATGATGTGGAAGACATATAGACATACCGGAAGTGAAGAAGACTATAGCATTTATAAAGAAGCACTTAATCAAATACAGCTGAAATTAGAAATTCAAAGAGAAGCTACCAACAAAAAATATGCATATAAAACATGACAGCAAGAGTTTTTATGCGTATGTTCTAAGTAAACAGAAAGTTCAGGATAAGGTCGGTCCTCTAGAAGGTAGTGATGGAAACATAATAACAGAGGGATTCTTAATGGCAGAAAACCTAAATGAGTACTTTAGTTCGGTGTTTAACAGGGAAGATATTAGTATATTACCAGTACTTGAGACTAAGTTCGAAGGGAGAGAGTTTGACTATTTAGGACAACTAATTGTAACCCCAACAATGGTAGCTATGAAAATAAGAGATATGAAGGATAATAAATCACCTGAGTGGATGGGATTCCTCCCAAATTACTATTGGAAATTGTAGAACAAATCAGCATACCGCTAGCAACATGTTCAAATTGTCATTAGAGGAGGGAATAGGTCCGTTAGAATGGAGAGAAGCAAACATTATACCATTATTTAAAAAAGGTTCTAAAAAACAAGTCAGAGAACTATAGACCAGTGAGTTAAACACTGTGATTTGCAAACTATTAGAAAGACTAATTAAAGATCACCTAGTGTGTTTCTGTTAAAAATAAATTGATAAACCCATCTCAACATGGGTTTTTAAAAGCGAGGTCATGCTTAACAAATATGATATGTTTTTTGGAAGATGTCACAAAGTGGCTAGATGAGGGATCACCAGTAGATATAATCTACTTAGATTAAAAAAAAAGCTGTGACAAAGTGCCACACTAAAGACTACTACTTAAACTAAAGGGGCTCATGGCATAGGAAATGGAATGATCAACTGGATAGAAAAATGGTTTATTGGTAGAAGACAAAGAGTAGTAGTTGATGGGGAGGTTTCAAACTGGAAAGCGGTTTTGAGTGGAGTACCGCAGGATCAGTACTGGGACCTATTTTATTCTTAATATATACCAATAAGAGATGATGACACATAACAAGCAAGGTGTTAGTACGATCGACACAAAAGTGTTTAGGAAAATTAAAAGTGATGCAGATGGACACAGCCATTACAAGATGATCTTAATAAGTTGATAGAATGGTCTGAGAAGTGGCAAATGCTGCTTAATTTTGGAAAGTGTAAGTGCCTTCACACAGGACATGGGAATGAAGATGCACAATATACAATGGGTGATACTGTACTAAATACTACCTTAAAGGAAAAGGACTTAGGGTTAACTATTAGTGCAGACATGAAGGTATCAGAGCAGTGTTGAATTGCAGCAGCGAAGGGAAACCAAATTCTAGGATTAATTAGGCGAAATATAGTGTACAAAGAAAAAGAACTAATAATACCGCTGTATAAAACAATAGTAAGGCCTCACTTAGAATATTGTATACAAGCATGGAGGCCATATCGTAAGAAGGATATTGATATGCTAGAAAGAGTACAAAGGAGAGCAACCAAAATGATACAAAAACTCAGGAATATTAGTTATGAAATGCGTCTAAAAGAATGTGGCTTAACAACACTAGAAACCAGAATATTGAGAGGAGATCAGATTGAGGTGTTTTAAAATATTGAATGGATATGAAAATATTGACAGAAATATTTTTTTCACAGTCAAGGAAGAGAGAAGGACTAGAGGACATGGAGTTACATTAGCAAAGAAGCAGTGTAGACTAGATATTAGAAAATTTTCATTTTCACAAAGAACAGTAAACGAATGGAACAGATTATCAGCTGATTGTGTAGCTGCTAGCAGTGTTAATATATTTAAAAATAAAATCGACATATACCTAAGAAGGGCGGGGTATACTTAGATAGATAGGTTGGACTCTCGATAAGCCAAATGGCTTCCTAGTCCACCTGCCATCTAGAGTTGAATCTCTAGGTGGCAATCTTGTTAAATCTCTTGTTAAATCTTGTTAAATCTTCCTCCCTCGATCACTCTCCACTCCATCCCTCTTATCCACCTACCATCTCTTCCTCCCTCGATCACTCTCCACTCCATCCCTCTTATCCACCTACCATCTCTTCCTCCCTCGATCACTCTCCACTCCATCCATCTGTCACTCACACTCACGTCATCCCTCCTACCATCTCTCTCTGTCTCTGTCTCACTCTCTCTCTCTCTCTCTCCCTCACTCTCTCTCTCTCTCTCTCTCTGTCTCACTCTCTCTCTCTCCCTCTCTCTCTCCCTCTCCCTCACTCTCTCTCTCTCTCTCTCTCTCTCTCTCTCTCTCACCCTCTCCCTCTCCCTCTCTCCCTCACCCTCTCTCTCACTCTCTCTCACTCTCTCTCTCTCTCTCTCTCTCTCTCTCACTCTCACTCTCACTCTCACTCTCACTCTCACACTCACTCTCACTCTCACTCTCACTCCATGCTCTTTCCATTCCTCCCACACTAATTTGATTCCTCTTAACATTGCTCCCTCTCTGCTTGTCTCCCTGAACCCTCCCTCCCTCCCTCTGTATCCTACCTGCAGTTGGAGACAGCCAACATCTTCATGTCCTTACACTTCTCCTTCCTCTCTGCCTCCCTCTGAGCCTACTTACCGCTCTCCCCCTCCCTCCCTTCTCCCCTTCCTTCTTCCCTTTATCCTACCTGCGGTTGGAGATGGCCAACATCTTCTTGTGCTCATATTTCTCCTCCCTCTTCCGTCCTTCCTCCGGACACCAACTTGACCTCCGTCTCTGCTGCTTCTTCAGGTCCTCCACGAGCAGTTCTGGATCAAGATTATCCGGATCCCGCCAGTCGTCGGAGCTGTCCACCGTCACATCGTTGATGCAGATGCGCACCCCCATGCCTGCTAGATGGCGCTGCATGCCTGCATGGCCATTAGGGAGGGTTCTGCCCACGAGGGGGCCGGGCGGCGAGGAGCCAGCGACGAAGTCTTCAACGAGGTCTACCATCGACTTGTGGTGGTCTGTAAGAGGGGTGGAGTGTAAGGGGTGGTCTGTAAGAGGGGCGGAGTGTAGGGGTGGTCTGTAAAAGGGGGAATAGTGTAAGGGGTGGTCTGTAAGTGGGTGGAGTGTAAGGGGTGGTCTGTAAGAGGGGCGGAGTGTAAGGAGTGGTCTGTAAGAGGGGCGGAGTGTAGGGGTGGTCTGTAACAGGGGCATAGTGTAAGGGGTGGTCTGTAAGTGGGTGGAGTGTAAGGGGTGGTCTGTAAGAGGGGCTGAGTGTAAGGAGTAGTCTGTAAGACAGGCTGAGTGTAGGGGGTGGTCTGTAAGAGGGGCTTAGTGTAAGGTGGCCATTAGGGAGGGTTCTGCCCACGAGGGGGCCGGGCGGCGAGGAGCCAGCGACGAAGTCTTCAACGAGGTCTACCATCGACTTGTGGTGGTCTGTAAGTGGGTGGAGTGTAAGGGGTGGTCTGTAAGAGGGGCTGAGTGTAAGGAGTAGTCTGTAAGACAGGCTGAGTGTAGGGGGTGGTCTGTAAGAGGGGCAGTGTGTAAGGGGTGGTCTGTAAAAGTGGTGGAGTGTAGGGGATGGTCTGTAAGAGGAGCGGAGTGTAGGGGGTAGTCTGTAAGAGCAGTGGAGTGTGGGGGATGGTCTGTAAGAGGGGTGGAGTGTAGGGGGTGGTCTGTAAGAGGGGCGGAGTGTAGGGGTGGTCTGTAACAGGGGCATAGTGTAAGGGGTGGTCTGTAAGTGGGTGGAGTGTAAGGGGTGGTCTGTAAGAGGGGCTGAGTGTAAGGAGTAGTCTGTAAGACAGGCTGAGTGTAGGGGGTGGTCTGTAAGAGGGGCTTAGTGTAAGGGGTGGTCTGTTAAAGCGGTGGAGTGTAGGGGATGGTCTGTAAGAGGAGCGGAGTGTAGGGGGTAGTCTGTAAGAGCAGTGGAGTGTGGGGGATGGTCTGTAAGAGGGGTGGAGTGTAGGGGATGGTCTGTAAGAGGGGCAGTGTGTAAGGGGTGGTCTGTAAAAGTGGTGGAGTGTAGGGGATGGTCTGTAAGAGGAGCGGAGTGTAGGGGGTAGTCTGTAAGAGCAGTGGAGTGTGGGGGATGGTCTGTAAGAGGGGTGGAGTGTAGGGGGTGGTCTGTAAGAGGGGCGGAGTGTAGGGGTGGTCTGTAACAGGGGCATAGTGTAAGGGGTGGTCTGTAAGTGGGTGGAGTGTAAGGGGTGGTCTGTAAGAGGGGCTGAGTGTAAGGAGTAGTCTGTAAGACAGGCTGAGTGTAGGGGGTGGTCTGTAAGAGGGGCTTAGTGTAAGGGGTGGTCTGTGAGTGGTGGAGTGTAGGGGTTGGTCTGTAAGAGGCGCGGAGTGTAGGGGGTAGTCTGTAAGAGCAGTGGAGTGTGGGGGATGGTCTGTAAGAGGGGTGGAGTGTAGGGGGTGGTCTGTAAGAGGGGCGGAGTGTAGGGGTGGTCTGTAACAGGGGCATAGTGTAAGGGGTGGTCTGTAAGTGGGTGGAGTGTAAGGGGTGGTCTGTAAGAGGGGCTGAGTGTAAGGAGTGGTCTGTAAGAGGGGTGGAGTGTAAGGGGTGGTCTGTAACAGGGGCATAGTGTAAGGGGTGGTCTGTAAGTGGGTGGAGTGTAAGGGGTGGTCTGTAAGAGGGGCTGAGTGTAAGGAGTGGTCTGTAAGAGGGGTGGAGTGTAGGGGTTGTCTGTAAGATTGGTGGAGTGTAGCGGGTGGTCTGTAAGAGGGGCTGAGTGTAAGGGGTTGTCTGTAAAAATGGAACGTAGGGGTTATCTGTAAGAGGGGCAGAGTGTAGGGGTTGGTCTGTAAGAGTGGTGGAGTGTAGGGGTGGTATGTAAGAGGGGCAGAGTGTAGGGGCTGGGGACGTGGAGTAATAAATAATAATGTTTTTTTTCCAGACTAGTCCATATGTAAATATAAGTAAAAATATATACTAAGAAAAAAAAGGTTACATAAACTATGCATTATTCTATAAAAACAATAGTCAAAATAATGAATAAGTTAACTAAAGATGATTATTAAAATTAAGGGTATATTGATAATATATGAGAGAAGACATTTTGTAAAATTAATGTAAAACATGTACAAGATAATAAATAGGTAAAATAAAAATAATTTATTAATAACAATTAAATGAACTGACAGGTGTCTACACTTGTTACACTGACAGGTGTCTACACTTGTTACACTGACAGGTGTCTACACTTGTTTCACTGACAGGTGTCTACACTTGTTACACAGACAGGTGTCTACACTTGTTACACTGACAGGTGTCTACACTTGTTACACTGACAGGTGTCTACACTTGTTACACTGAAGGTGTCTACACTTGTTACACTTAGATTGCAACAGTCTATGAAATGATATGTCTTATGTAGCTACTGATTACGACAGTATTACTTTAATGTCAACACTGTTACCTACACGTCAACTCTGTTACCATCACTAATAATGTGTGAACACATTTAAGTAATGCATGTTTAATTATTGTTGTCATATATCCATAATGTGTATTGTGTCATGTTTATAAACATTGAAGTATAGTCACACGGATTTGACAGGTGCTCCCAAGAATGCGTGTGCATTAGGAGGCAGTGTACACATCAAATTAAGCACACAATATTCACCTAGTTGTTTTTAATATTTTACTGGACAGGTGTCTACACTTCTTACACTGACAGGTGTCTACACTTCTTACACTGAGAGGTGTCTACACTTCTTACACTGAGAGGTGTCTACACTTCTTACACTGACAGGTGTCTACACTTCTTACACTGACAGGTGTCTACATTTCTTACACTGACAGGTGTCTACACTTCTTACACTGACAGGTGTCTACACTTCTTACACTGACAGGTGTCTACACTTCTTACACTGACAGGTGTCTACACTTCTTACACTGACAGGTGTCTACACTCCATACACAGCCCAGAATAGGTGAGTTTTTGACAGTCTTCTAAAAGTGACGAGACGACAGGTTTAGATGCCTCACCTGACTCCTGAGTGACCATGGAGAGGGACTGAGGCAGGAGCTGATCCACCAGCACAGGACACGACACGCTGTGTTGGAGACGACAATGTCTCACACACTCCTGGAACACAACACAACACAACACAACACGTCAGCAATGTCTAACACACTTCTGAAACACAACATGATTCAGCAATGTCTAACACACTTCTGTTACACAACACAACACAACATGTCAGTGATATGTTACACACTTATGAAACACAACACAACAGCAATATGTAGCCACGTCTAACACATTTCTGAAGCACATCACATCAGCAATATGCAAAATCAGCTTTGTCTATAGTTTAATCATACACTCACGCGGGGCACCATGTTCGTCGTGTGTTCTTTATCTAATAGTATGATTAATAACTATAACTCGGATAGAAAGCACATGTTTAATAGGCGCGCACAGACAGGGCGGACTGTATACAAAACACGAAATCGGCATTCAGTCCCAGAATCTCAAAGCATTGGTACACGAAACCCAACGATCAAAAATAGGCACTTCAACGGAATCCGCCACCGCGGTGTTTATTGTGCGCATTTTTGCGTATCGCTGCAGAGCGCGTGCCGTTTACTCAGCACCTGGGTAGTGCTTTATTTCAACCTGAGATACCGCGGTATTTTAACGGTCAAGGTCGTCAATCGTTGCGAGGACCGCTTGGCGAGTGAGTTGAAATTTCTGTACGTCTTTTTGTTGGTGAAATTAAGCCAATATTAAGCACATTTTCATCGATTTAATGACATAGCTGTGTTTCATTTGCGAGTTTTGTAGTCGTCAAGATACGACTAACTAATGAATGTGTTTCTAGGTAAATCTACAGTATGTAATTAATGTGTTTGAAAATTTCGTTCCTGGCGTTCCTGACTTTTCTGCGCATAAGCGATAAATGTAAAATCATTAACGTGCAGCGTTGTATATTTTTGGTATAAATGCCACGAGCTATTCGTTAACCCTCCTGTGATGATTACTGTGAAGAGTTGCTTAAAATGTCGTTCAATAAAATAAAATATTACGTTTGTTAAAATCATTCTCACGGATTTTGGCGCTCTACAGTGACGTGATTTACACTTGCTATCAAACCATGCCTCAAAACTTGTTTGCCTGGTGTTAATTTGCGACAAATAAATTTGCTAAGATGTTATATACATCTTAACGAACAGCCCGTACTATTTATGCCATACATGATTTGTCTGAATCTGAATGGGATACGTCGTAAAGAAGCCAATAGTGGCTATTATATACGACGGGGGTGTGTGCGCATGTTATTGAGTGTTTGTCATTTACATATATCGCGCATGCGCAGAAACGTCAATCGGAACATTTATAACGCCGGAAAAATGTCAGCGATACGCCGTGGCTGCTCGTGCAATATGAATTTTGCGCGGTTCAAAAATGTGATGTTTGAGCGATCTGTGGCCAAATCACCTTGAATTAATTATACTTGTAAGTCAATGTGCAGCTGATTATCTTTAGAAAAGTTGACCCCTGACATTAACGGAACGTTCTAGTAATTACAATTTGACGTCTGTATAACCAGTTCGGGGCGTGGTCGCTGTCCGTATGCAGCAACGTTTAGCGTCGAGGTCGGTTGCCATGCCAATGCCAGCGAACGAACCGCGTTAACCCTTTAAACCGTTCGGGGTGTTTGCATTGAAAACAGTGTGTTACGTGATTGAATTAGTTTCTCAGTTTTATTTGTGCAGTGTGTTTAGAACATTTGAACGTCTTGTTTATTATACATATATCTAGCTATAATTTGGTTACCAATCGCCGAGTATTATCGACAACGTGATTGCATGTATTGAAAGGTACTGTCTATTATTTTGTGATCGCAAATACCTCGGTGATTTCTTCCGTTCCCACACAAAAAGTAGCAGTTATTTTATTTTCCAAAATATATAAGCAACATTATTAATTTTGACTTCAAAATACACGTAATTAGACCACAAACGTTGTTAAATAGTAGGCATTAATGTGTATATGGAGAGTGACATTACAGAGCAGGTCATGGATACAGGGCGGATTATTTATGGGATGCCTCCAACAAGAGCCGCTGCATCGATTGATTGTATTTGCAGTGAGGTGTGCCTGTTAACGGGGCAACTGGAAAAGATGCAACCACAAATTGAGGAGAAAGATTGCAAATTCCATGAGCTGTATTGCATAATTCAGGAGAGACATTGCAAAGTCAGGAATATGAACGAGAAATATTATATTATCGACAAAGCTACACACAAACACTCACACACACACGCACGCACGCACGCACGCACACACATGTTTGTAGATTATATACATATATATATATATATATATATAATCTACAAACGTATACACTCATATATACGCATACACATACCTACACACTCATATACACACATACATACATACACACATACACGTACATACATACACACATGCATGTAGAGAAATACTGTTTCGTAATATAGATAAGCTTCCTTTTATTGTTATTACATCGTGAGGCAATGTTATAAAATGAGCCACATGATTGGCTAATAAACACAAACAAATAAATAAAATTAGTTTAATATACATAAACAAGAACAAATGTTAGACACGCGACACGACAAATGAGTTTATCCATTTGCCAGCTCGTGTTTTCCTCTTTATGGCAAGTTTGTTTTAAATAATATTGTACTTTTAAACACTACATTTTCCAGTTATCAATTTACATTAATGCTTGTTTTGGCTAAAGTATCATATGCATAAAGATTAAAATGCAGGCCAACACATTATAAACGATTACACTATACATTTATTGTAACTATTAATCTTTTCTTTTTAGTAGAAGCCATCTTGAAAATGACACGCACCATACCCGTACTGTGCAAGACCCTCTGTGGCACTATCACTATCGTCACGTGTATGGTTATCTTCGCCTGTGCCTTATACGTACGACACCACTGTCTTAACGAGACACGCGAAGAGACTCGCGTTGAGACCTGGAAAGATATATTTGACGACCCTTTACGTGCGGAACGCGTCGACTGTCGACATTTGTTTTCCAAGCCAACTACAGACGAGGAATTTTACACATCGTCCTTTCTAGAATATCGTCGTCGCTTTAACGCTACATGGAACACGGCGAAAAAAGGACAAAGCAACATGGAGGGTCACTCTAGTCAAGTGAGCAGTCAGAGTCGTCTCTACTACTGGCTGTCACGCAGGCCATGGGTGAAAACAATATGCGAGATTGGGTTTAACGCTGGACACAGTACTCTACAGTGGCTAGCAGCGTCCGATGACGTCATCGTGTACTCGTTCGATATCGCCTACCACGCCTACACGAGACCTATGGCGGCCTACTTCAGCCAGACGTTCCCTGAGCGATTCCATTTCAACATCGGCGACTCACTGCAAACTGTGCCACTCTTCACAAGGAACCACTCTGACGTCAAATGTGACGTGTTGGTTGTTGATGGCGGACACAGCTACGAGGTTGCGCTCGGCGATCTCAGAAACATGCGGGCGCTCGCCAACCGAAATCACCACGTGTTAATTTTCGACGACTATCCTGGTCGTAGCAACTTTCTGCCTGGGCTTGCGCATGCGTGGAACCAACTGCGCGCTGAAGGGCACGTCGTTGATAAGTACGCATGCGCGGAAGGTCCAATGCGAAAACGAAGTTTCGTTGTTGGGTACTACTTGTTTGACTAAACAATCGCATGATCATAATATCTAGTACATTCCCGTAGAGCGGTTGATTTGGTGGTGGAGTGTGCAAGTTACAGATGGTGACGATACTGGTTTATTCCGATCTCTTCTGATTTACTCTCAGAAACAATGCAAAACTATGATATAATGCGAGTTACATATACATAAAAGCTCCCGTTTCTAGAGAAGTGACACGAGGCACTGAACACAAGCCACTCGTATATGTCGTTTGGTAATGTTCTGGTTACTATGGCATCGTTTAAAGTAACTCATATATGCACATCACATTTTGAATAAATTATGTATTATATGTTTATTATTAAATACAGACAAACTGTTTTTCTGTAGTCGTTCAATACATATAGTCGAGTTGCCATTTTATGAACCTGGAAATGGTTGGTCGTGTAAGGTTTTCTTGCTGAATAATATAGATTATGTGTCCCTGAACTCAAATCCGTGGGATGACAATGCGACTATGTGACCAAAATCCAAAATGGCCGCCATTTTAACCAACAATAGCCAAAATCAAGCATAATTTGAGTGACTTGCTATATAAATATGTTTTTATGTTGTCCATTCCTATGTTTTACCATATCAGGACTTAAAAGGAACTAGTTCAACTGATACCCGCCCAAGAAAACCGATTCATATTCAAAATGGCCGTCATTTTAACCAAAAATATGCAAGACACAAATTCAAGGTGGCCGCCATTTCAACCGAAAATAGCTCGAACATTTATTTACAGTTCCTCTTCAGCATTGAACATTCATCATGACTGGCTAATAGTTGTACCTTCATGTATATGTATATGACTACAGCTGATAAGAAGCACAAAAAGCTTGGGAAATGACACAAAATGGTTCAACAATTTAAAAGTATAACGTCAGAAGTACTCAATTATATAATTGCTGATACACACTGAGAACTTGTTTGTAATGGCAAGTTTCATTTAGGCATTCATAGAGTGTACATTATTAACCATTGGTATTTAAACGATAAATCATTCCCATTACGTTCTCATAGAAAAAGTATTCCCCATTCTCCTTATGTTTCTCCTCCTTCTCTATCATCAGTGAAAA
>JAODUO010003937.1:0-13470 GCA_025642075.2 Ridgeia piscesae | reverse complement strand
CGGTGATCCCCTTGGCCCTTGGGACCTCCCCCGGTGATCTCCAGATTTTGGGTTCACCCCGCCCGCCGGGGTTTTTCCCCGGGTCCCCCAAAAACACTGGTGATCACCGGGTTTTTTTTTGGGTTAAAAATTTCCCCCGCCTGGTGATCTCCGGGCCCTTTGGGGGTTCACAAACCTGCCCCCTGGTTTAATCCCCGGGTTTTGGTTCCCAAAATTTCCCCCCTTATCCCCTGGTCCTTAGGGTTCACAAAAAATCACCCCCCTTGGGATTCCGGTTTTGGGGTTTTTCCAAAAAACCCTTTGCCTGGTGATTTTGGTTTTGGGGTTTCACAAAAACCCCCCTTTCCCGGGCCCCGGGGTTTACAAACTTTTCCCGGGGCCTGGTGTTTCCGGGCCCTTTTGGGGCCACCAAAACACCTCCCAAAGATTTTCCGGGTCCTTTGGGTTCAAAAAAATACCCGGGTGACTTTGGTTTTCACACAAAATCACTCCCCCGGCCTTTGGAAATTTCCCTTGTGGCCGGGGGCTGCCTTTTCACAAAAACCCCTTTTTCCCCTTTTTCCCCCCGGGTCCTTGGGGTAAAAAAGCCTGGTGACTCCGGGTTTTTTCCCCGGGTGATTTTGGTCATTTGGGTTCACAAAACCCCCCGCCTGGTGATCTCCTGGTCCTTTGGGTTCACACAAAACCCCCGCCTGGGATTTCCCCCCTTTGGGGGTTCACACCCTCCCCCTGGTGTTTCCCCTTCCTTGGGGGTTCACCCAAAAATCCCCGTTTGATCTCCGGGCCCTTTTGGGGCCCCCCCCCCCTTTCTCCCCCTTTTGGGTTCACCAACACTGACCCGCCTGGTGATTTTGGGCCCTTTTGGGGTTCACACCACCCCGTCTGGTTCTCCGGTCCTTTTTAAAACACATTGGGGAATTCCCCTTCCTTTGGGTTAACACAAAAACCCCCCCGGGATCCCTTCCGGGTTAAAAAATGGTCACCCCGCCCGGGGGGTTTTTCCCCGGGTTACCCCAACAACACCCCGGGGCCCGGGCCTTTGGGGTTTCACACAAAAATCACCCACCGGGTTACCCGGGCCCCCTTTGGGCCACCATTCACCCCGGTGATTTTTCCTGGCCCTTTTGGGTTCACACAAAAACGGTCCGGGAAATCCGGGCCCTTTGGGGTTCCCCGGTCACAGATTGTTCATTTAAAATTACGGGGAATTTTTTTCCCCAACCATTTTTTGCCTGCCGCAGCAACATTAAACCTGGGAGTTACATAGGGGAAAACACGGACAATCCTTTTCCCTTCATTTCCCCCGTCCGAGGGGTGAAAATCTGGAGATATTTAGAGCATTTCTTTTTTGAAAGGATGGGGTTTTGGATGGCCTTTTTCGTGCCATATTGGTGCAAAAATTTGGCCCAGATCGTGGGTTTGTTTTGGGAAATCAGGAATTCAAATGCTCCAATAGAATGGTTGTGATTTGCTGTTACGAGACCACGTGATAGATAATTAAAATTAATTTAATTAAAATGCCTGTTATGCTCTTCTATTGTAATGGTAAAGATAAAGTGGAACAACACCAAAGGTAACTGAAATAAAGATCAGTATCCTGTTCTGAGCTTTACAAAAAGTTAAATATATAAAACTGTTCATGAATACAATAAGAGTTATACATATTGTGTCAAGATTACAAATGAATTGATAAAAAAAAAAAAACGGGAAAAACCCAACCCCTGAAAACAATTAAAAAACCTCCCTATTAGACAAGTACCTCCATATCTCCAGGGACATGAGTCTGAGGGTTTTGTAGTCTCCAGGAGAGGTGTTTGGGTATTTTGGTGAGCCACAGGGTTAGGTTTTTTAGAACTTCCGGCCAGTGGGTTGCAGTTGCTTGTGTCCATGGAATGACGTCAGAGACCTCATAAGCTTGCAAGATGCAGGTTAAAAAAACAGCCACAATTGAGGGCTGCATCTGTCTGTCTGCGGTCTGTCATATGGTTTTGTTTTTTTTTATTGTGGTTATCAAGTGTTTTTTTGCAAGGAGTGTTTAAATAGAATCTGATATATTGGGGTGTGTTCATATGTTTACCAAGTTACACAATATTATATTAAGTGCAGTGTTTCCCCTGGATAAAATGATGGGCGAGGTGGTAGAGAATGCTAATAATTTAGGTTAATTTTGCCCAAACCAAAGTTTCCATGTGCATATGCATGGGGTTTGGAATTTTGGGCCTGCCAAAAACCTGGTTTTTGGTTTATCACTTTAATTTTATAAAAAAAAGGGGGGAAAAAAACAAATTGACAGTAACATTCATTTAATAGTTTTATATCATAAACACTGTCTCAGAACACATACTCAAATACTGTTTGGGGTGATTTAAACCAATACTAAACCAGTAATATATTTTGGGACGTGACCAACATTTGAGATCATCCCTAAGTTGGTGTGTCATTTGTGGTGTGGTTTCTGCTCAATGTGTCACCAGTGACATTGGTGACTTGGAGACAACAGGACTGGGGATGACTGAATATTCAAACATTCTTCACCACATGGACATATTCTAACAGTTGTCACCATGTGGATGACATGGCTCCATCAGTCATGAGAGAACTCCACAGAATCACCCAACCATGCATTGTGACATTTCCAAACAACCAAGATTACTTTGGATTGGTGGTGGGACAAATCCTTTCAACAAAATAAGACAGTGAAACATCTATAGTTTTAATGGTGTAATAAGTTTTACCTTTGTGTGCACTCTTGTATATTAAGATCATACCGTAGTTCTGGCGCAAACTTGTAACCCAGAAGAGGTCTATGGTACATGGAATCACCATTCCAACCCAACGCTGGTAGGAATATGATTGGCTGAATCAATTTTACTTTGGTCCACTTGCTGTATTGACTGTGGGAACTAGGCCCGCAGCTTCAACACAAAAGAACAATTCCAGCAACTTGGCATTAGTTCCACCCACCTCCATTAGACTACTTTTTCTTGCGTTTAGCTTAGAACTCTGTTTTATTCACAAAGTCACAAGTATGTGGCTAGGGTATCGTGTAGATGGTGTTTATATTTGTGGTTGTATTCTCGAGGTAATACACGCATTGTGGATACTCTTTCAAGCTTATTAAAAGCACAATGTTATCCACTGTCAGTGACTTCCCATAAGAGTGCTGCGGAAACATGCTTGGACTTGTGCTGAAGAAACCAACTCTGCCAAAAGAAGAATTAAACTGTTACAGACCTATTTCCAACCTAAGCTTCATCTCAAAAATACTTGAAAAGGTTGTAGCTAATCGTCTCAGATCTCACATCTACAAAAATGGTCTATCCAATGTGTCGCAGTCTGCATATAAACAATTTCATTCTAAAGAAACTGCTGTTTTAAAAGAACACAATGACATTAACCTCAACATCGACAATGGAAAAGTTACCGCCCTGACCCTGCTAGACCTATCCGCCGCTTTCGACACCATCGACCACAACATTCTCATTACACGTCTATCAACATGGTACGGCATATCTGGCACAGCCCTGAGCTGGTTTACTTCATATCTTACTGACAGACAGCAAGCCATTAAAATAGGTAACTGCTTTTCAGATATGTTGCCCACGCCATGTGGTGTCCCACAGGGTTCTGTTTTGGGGCCTTTGCTTTTCACTTTATACACAACACCTTTAAGCTCTGTTATCCAAGGTCACAACTTGGATCATCACCTTTATGCCGATGACACCCAAATCTACATTTCGTTGACTACACCAGATGCTTGCCGCTCCTTAAACCAGCTCAAGGATTGTCCCCTTTCGATGAAAAATAGTAAACTAAAGTTAAATGCAAACAAGACCGAATTGATCATCATTGGTACCGTAATGCAGCGTGCAAAACTCGACGGCTTTTTCCCGACACATATCCTAAATCAGAGTGTAACACCAGTCCCCTCAGTTTCAAATCTCGGAGTTAACTTTGACGAAAGCTTCAATTTCAAACAGCACATATCAAAAACATGCCGTTGCTGTTTCTACCATATCTGTGATCTTCGTTGTATTCGCAGATTTTTATCACTTTCTGTTGCTAAAACCATCGCGACAGCTCTAGTAAGCAGCAGACTTGACT
This sequence comes from Ridgeia piscesae, assembly GCA_025642075.2. Taxonomy (NCBI): domain Eukaryota; kingdom Metazoa; phylum Annelida; class Polychaeta; order Sabellida; family Siboglinidae; genus Ridgeia; species Ridgeia piscesae. The sequence goes on along the minus strand of JAODUO010003937.1, from coordinate 9,366 downwards.
ACTGCAATCTTCCTTACAATACTGCGAACAAGGATATTGCCAGACTTCAACGTGTCCAGAACTGTTTAGCAAGGGTAGTTACGCATTCTCCTCGTTTTTCTAGCTCGGTGCTGCTTCTAAAATCATTGCACTGGCTCCCTTTGCACTAACGCATTATTTTCAAGATTTGCACAATATCCTATCAAGCACTCGCATCTAAACAACCAACATATCTAAACTCAATGCTAACCCCAGCAAGGAATTCCAGAGAGCTACGCTCAACCAGTAGTAACCCACTTTACATTCCTCGGGTTAAGACAAAAGCTGGGTGCCGAGCTTTCTTGGTTGCTGCAACTCTGTGGAATTCGCTTCCCATCAGTGTCAAATCAGAAGGTAATATAGTTTCTTTCCACCGACATCTAAAAACATTTCTCTTTAATGCTGCCTATCCTCCTTAGCTTCCTAGAACCTTCGTCCATCCATTAACGACTCACGCACTGTTCTATGTTTACGCAATTGTTTAACCCCTTGGTTTTGTCGCGCCACTGAGCTTGATCTTCAGAGGATATTGGCGCATAAGAAGTCATTATTATTATTATTAATGCACCTCACTTGGATCTATACTTAACCCCCATCCCTTGTAACTGTGCTATCACTAAAATGTATGAACATCATGTTTGACAATGTTCACTGTATTAAATGCTACAGACACTGTACAGATTTTGCACTCTTGGCCAGACTTAGTAGCTAGAGCTTTACTCCTGTTCACTCTGTATGAATCATGAAGGACAATCAGTGGTGAATACTTGTGTATGAATATACCTTTTATGCAGAAGGAACAGCACAAGTCAGGAGTTGATAGATTTTGGGCCAAGTGCATGACATTTTTATTAATAGCAACCATAGCAAGCGAAACACTACCACCAACTGAATGACTACTAGCTAGAGCTCTACTGCTGTTCACTCTGTATGAATCATGAAGGACAATCAGTGGTGAATACTTGTGTATGAATAGACCTTTTCCTCATTCGAAGTTCACGCCACTCAACCAATCAGAGCCAAGCCTGTTCTAAAATTAACGTCACCGGAAGTAGGGGGATAAACAAGTTTCCCTTACCCCTAGCGACAGGCATTCCCTAGTGACACTTTCCCGTTTTAGTATTTGTTATTAAATACACAAGATACGCACCACAACTGAACAAGGAGTGATTCGAAAGTAAAATGGTCGGAGAGTGGATGAAATCACCAAAGTGAAAAAGCAGCAAAGAAGACAAAGTCTTTCAAGGCTTGCACATTTTTCAGAGATGGCCATGTTAAAAAATGCACGTGTGCAAGTCACTCACGAATGACCCTATGTCAATCGTGAAGGTGCAAGTTCTTGCTTCCATGAAGAAAACTCATTACAAAGTGTACGTGAGAGTTCAAGACTGTGGCGAGATTGCTGGAGCTTACTGTGACTGTGTTGCTGGGTAAGTAGCATGCTGTTTCTGAAATGCAGTTATGCAATTATATTGCATAATAACTTTTATGTGAGGCAAACAAGACAACACTTAAGTAACGCTAGATAAACATCACGACCCAGCACCAATAAGGTCAAAGTCCAACAGTAAGCTAGAGTTTCCAACGTTTTAGCAGAGTAATACAATGAAAAGAAGTCCTGTCTAGCAGAGCATAAAAGGCCGGAGCGGTTACGATGGCAACCACATTCAAACTTTATCGTGGTTACTGTGGTTCAAGAGTTCGTAGCAACTTTTGGTTCAGGTTTTTTCGTTGCGTGCTCGATTCAGCGATCGCTTTTGTTCATCGGCAGCCAACGTTGGTCGACGTCCACAGTGTTTGTCGACAATCAAGAAAATCTGAGTATACTTTGTTTACTGTGCTTTGTAAGAATCTGTTGCGCGTTGTTGTTTGGTAGGGTCAAAATGGCGGCGGGTCAGTTGACGGGGAGACTGCAGAAAGCAGTGATTGAGGTGATAGTCATGTCTAGTGGTTAAACTGTTTTTTGGATTCATCCGGTTCTTCGTGGGTTTGGCCCCGGGGTTTCTGCCGATTTTGCCGTCGACAGCCACAGTTTCGAAGTGGAATACGTTGGTCGTCGAGGGGCCACCGTTCGATCATTGCGATCAGAGGAGCACTGGGAACGCTTCGCACTGCTGCGTCTCCAGCTCATTCTTCTGCAAGCCGAGTCGAATGACGTGTCGTCAGGGGGGTGGGAACTTCTAGACTTTGCCACCGTCCTTCATCCAGCGCAAAAAGTTGCGAGATTTATCAGCCGTCGAGGGAGTGGCTCGCAACGTAATGGTTAATGAGGTCTTTAGGGCCGAATGCCAACAGTGCCACCAGGTTTCTTTTTTGGAAACAAGGGATTTATGAATTCGCAAGAGCCGATTTTCCGTACTGATGGGGTTCATTTCAACGATCTGGGTAGTTATAAATTATTCAGAAGTTAGTTACCGTGGAGCTATCCTCCGCACAGCCAAATGGCTCTAGGACAGGTATAATGGCGGCCGATAAAGAGGCAGTTTAGGGGGGCAGGCAACTTTGGGAAATTTCACCAACTTGTTTTAATCAGTACGTTTAGTTAAATTACTGCTCAGTGTGGCTGGAACTCATAGTCTGCTTTGTCTCCATATCTGTTGTTGACTTGGTGCATTGCATAAATAATTTTACAGTGTGCACGTGTGTGTGTGTGTGTGTGTGCGTGCGTGTGTGTGCGTGTGTGCGCATTGTGTGCATTTGGGTATTCGTCAAGCATATGCAGAGAGCAGCGTTTAATTACCAGCTGAGCCATAACAATTTAATTGATTGTTTTTCTTTAAATAAATGATATATCACACTAGAAAATAAGTTTCAGAGCTTAAAAAAAGAAAATCTACTGTCAGATAGTTTATATAAATCTTACAAAATTTGCAGTGTGCTCTTCCACGTCCTTTTTTGCCACTTGTGCTTTCTAAACGTCATCATCAGGTTGTAATTTCTGGCCACTTTAAATACTTCATCATCATTCACACAGTTGATAACATGCATGAAGAAACTGCTATTTTCTATGTCGCCAAACTGCTAAATTCCGTTTCATGCTTGTTTTCCTGTTCTTTGTACATCTCCGTACGTAAAGAAAAGTGAGGCTTTGTCATACCAAAGTACAGATGGAATTCAAATCAGAGAAACAATCCCACAGATTATTTACCTTGTGCATTCTGCAAGGCACTCTATGTTGTAAATCAGGGGAGATGTACAAAGAACAGGAAAACAAGCATGAAACGGTTTGTAGCAGTTTGGCGACATTGAAAATATAGCAGTTTCTCCACGCATGTTATCAACTGTGTGAATGATGATGAAGTATTTAAAGTGGCCAGAAATTACAACCTGATGATGACGTTTAGAAAGCACAAGTGGCAAAAAAGGACGTGGAAGAGCACACTGCAAATTTTGTAAGATTTATATAAACTATCTGACAGTAGATTTTCTTTTTTTAAGCTCTGAAACTTATTTTCTAGTGTGATATATCATTTATTTAAAGAAAAACAATCAATTAAATTGTTATGGCTCAGCTGGTAATTAAACGCTGCTCTCTGCATATGCTTGACGAATACCCAAATGCACACAATGCACGCACACACACGCACGCACGCACGCACGCACGCACACACACACACACACACGTGCACACTGTAAAATTATTTATGCAATGCACCAAGTCAACAACAGATATGGAGACAAAGCAGAATATGAGTTCCAGCCACACTGAGCAGTAATTTAACTAAACGTACTGATTAAAACAAGTTGGTGAAATTTCCCAAAGTTGCCTGCCCCCCTAAACTGCCTCTTTATCGGCCGCCATTATACCTGTCCTAGAGCCATTTGGCTGTGCGGAGGATAGCTCCACGGTAACTAACTTCTGAATAATTTATAACTACCCAGATCGTTGAAATGAACCCCATCAGTACGGAAAATCGGCTCTTGCGAATTCATAAATCCCTTGTTTCCAAAAAAGAAACCTGGTGGCACTGTTGGCATTCGGCCCTAAAGACCTCATTAACCATTACGTTGCGAGCCACTCCCTCGACGGCTGATAAATCTCGCAACTTTTTGCGCTGGATGAAGGACGGTGGCAAAGTCTAGAAGTTCCCACCCCCCTGACGACACGTCATTCGACTCGGCTTGCAGAAGAATGAGCTGGAGACGCAGCAGTGCGAAGCGTTCCCAGTGCTCCTCTGATCGCAATGATCGAACGGTGGCCCCTCGACGACCAACGTATTCCACTTCGAAACTGTGGCTGTCGACGGCAAAATCGGCAGAAACCCCGGGGCCAAACCCACGAAGAACCGGATGAATCCAAAAAACAGTTTAACCACTAGACATGACTATCACCTCAATCACTGCTTTCTGCAGTCTCCCCGTCAACTGACCCGCCGCCATTTTGACCCTACCAAACAACAACGCGCAACAGATTCTTACAAAGCACAGTAAACAAAGTATACTCAGATTTTCTTGATTGTCGACAAACACTGTGGACGTCGACCAACGTTGGCTGCCGATGAACAAAAGCGATCGCTGAATCGAGCACGCAACGAAAAAACCTGAACCAAAAGTTGCTACGAACTCTTGAACCACAGTAACCACGATAAAGTTTGAATGTGGTTGCCATCGTAACCGCTCCGGCCTTTTATGCTCTGCTAGACAGGACTTCTTTTCATTGTATTACTCTGCTAAAACGTTGGAAACTCTAGCTTACTGTTGGACTTTGACCTTATTGGTGCTGGGTCGTGATGTTTATCTAGCGTTACTTAAGTGTTGTCTTGTTTGCCTCACATAAAAGTTATTATGCAATATAATTGCATAACTGCATTTCAGAAACAGCATGCTACTTACCCAGCAACACAGTCACAGTAAGCTCCAGCAATCTCGCCACAGTCTTGAACTCTCACGTACACTTTGTAATGAGTTTTCTTCATGGAAGCAAGAACTTGCACCTTCACGATTGACATAGGGTCATTCGTGAGTGACTTGCACACGTGCATTTTTTTAACATGGCCATCTCTGAAAAATGTGCAAGCCTTGAAAGACTTTGTCTTCTTTGCTGCTTTTTCACTTTGGTGATTTCATCCACTCTCCGACCATTTTACTTTCGAATCACTCCTTGTTCAGTTGTGGTGCGTATCTTGTGTATTTAATAACAAATACTAAAACGGGAAAGTGTCACTAGGGAATGCCTGTCGCTAGGGGTAAGGGAAACTTGTTTATCCCCCTACTTCCGGTGACGTTAATTTTAGAACAGGCTTGGCTCTGATTGGTTGAGTGGCGTGAACTTCGAATGAGGAAAAGGTCTATTCATACACAAGTATTCACCACTGATTGTCCTTCATGATTCATACAGAGTGAACAGCAGTAGAGCTCTAGCTAGTAGTCATTCAGTTGGTGGTAGTGTTTCGCTTGCTATGGTTGCTATTAATAAAAATGTCATGCACTTGGCCCAAAATCTATCAACTCCTGACTTGTGCTGTTCCTTCTGCATAAAAGGTATATTCATACACAAGTATTCACCACTGATTGTCCTTCATGATTCATACAGAGTGAACAGGAGTAAAGCTCTAGCTACTAAGTCTGGCCAAGAGTGCAAAATCTGTACAGTGTCTGTAGCATTTAATACAGTGAACATTGTCAAACATGATGTTCATACATTTTAGTGATAGCACAGTTACAGGGGATGGGGGTTAAGTATAGATCCAAGTGAGGTGCATTAATAATAATAATAATGACTTCTTATGCGCCAATATCCTCGAAGATCAAGCTCAGTGGCGCGACAAAACCAAGGGGTTAAGCAATTGCGTAAACATAGAACAGTGCGTGAGTCGTTAATGGATGGACGAAGGTTCTAGGAAGCTAAGGAGGATAGGCAGCATTAAAGAGAAATGTTTTTAGATGTCGGTGGAAAGAAACTATATTACCTTCTGATTTGACACTGATGGGAAGCGAATTCCAGAGTTGGTGCAGCAACCAAGAAAGCTCGGCACCCAGCTTTTGTCTTAACCCGAGGGATGTAAAGTGGGTTACTACTGGTTGAGCGTAGCTCTCTGGAATTCCTTGCTGGGGTTAGCATTGAGTTTAGATATGTTGGTTGTTTAGATGCGAGTGCTTGATAGGATATTGTGCAAATCTTGAAAATAATGCGTTAGTGCAAAGGGAGCCAGTGCAATGATTTTAGAAGCAGCACCGAGCTAGAAAAACGAGGAGAATGCGTAACTACCCTTGCTAAACAGTTCTGGACACGTTGAAGTCTGGCAATATCCTTGTTCGCAGTATTGTAAAGGAGGGAATTGCAGTAGTCAAGTCTGCTGCTTACTAGAGCTGTCGCGATGGTTTTAGCAACAGAAAGTGATAAAAATCTGCGAATACAACGAAGATCACAGATATGGTAGAAACAGCAACGGCATGTTTTTGATATGTGCTGTTTGAAATTGAAGCTTTCGTCAAAGTTAACTCCGAGATTTGAAACTGAGGGGACTGGTGTTACACTCTGATTTAGGATATGTGTCGGGAAAGGAAAAAGCCGTCGAGTTTTGCACGCTGCATTACGGTACCAATGATGATCAATTCGGTCTTGTTTGCATTTAACTTTAGTTTACTATTTTTCATCGAAAGGGAGACATCTTGGAGACAATCCCTGAGCTGGTTTAAGGAGCGGCAAGCATCTGGTGTAGTCAACGAAATGTAGATTTGGGTGTCATCGGCATAAAGGTGATGATCCAAGTTGTGACCTTGGATAACAGAGCTTAAAGGTGTTGTGTATAAAGTGAAAAGCAAAGGCCCCAAAACAGAACCCTGTGGGACACCACATGGCGTGGGCAACATATCTGAAAAGCAGTTACCTATTTTAATGGCTTGCTGTCTGTCAGTAAGATATGAAGTAAACCAGCTCAGGGCTGTGCCAGATATGCCGTACCATGTTGATAGACGTGTAATGAGAATATTGTGGTCGATGGTGTCAAAAGCGGCAGATAGGTCAAGCAGGGTCAGGACGGTAACTTTTCCATTGTCGATGTTGAGGTTAATGTCATTGTGTACTTTTAAAAGAGCAGTTTCTGTAGAATGAAATTGTTTATATGCAGACTGCGACACATTGGATAGACCATTTTTGTAGATGTGAGATCTGAGACGATTAGCTACAACCTTTTCAAGTATTTTTGGATGAAGCTTAGGTTGGAAATAGGTCTGTAACAGTTTAATTCTTCTTTTGGCAGAGTTGGTTTCTTCAGCACAAGTCCAAGCATGTTTCCGCAGGACTCTTATGGGAAGTCACTGACAGTGGATAACATTGTGCTTTTAATAAGCTTGAAAGAGTATCCACAATGCGTGTATTACCTCGAGAATACAACCACAAATATAAACACCATCTACACGATACCCTAGCCACATACTTGTGACTTTGTGACTAAAACAGAGTTCTAAGCTAAACGCAAGAAAAAGTAGTCTAATGGAGGTGGGTGGAACTAATGCCAAGTTCCTGGAATTGTTCTTTTGTGTTGAAGCTGCGGGCCTAGTTCCCACATAGAGTGCAGTGGTTAACAGATGAACTAAAAGATGTTCATGTGAATATGGCTTGGTAAAATTATCAGTAAATAAAAGGTGTCTAATGGAGTGTAAAATTTTTTGGGAAAGAAATTAAAAGGGCTCGTTTAGTTGGTGCCCCATAGATACCACCCTATCCAGCAGGGTTCCAGGTACCGTTTTACCATAACATATAAAACGAGACAATAAGTGCTGCATCAGTCGACGCGCTGGACTTTCAACTTTAAATATTCTATTATAAAAGGGGTAACACATTTCTATTTACAATTTCTTCGATCTTTTCAATTTTTAGTGCTTTAAGAAAGGGCCCGTGTTGTGTGATAGTTTACTTAATCCAATACTTTGTTTAATTAAACTACCCTGTACAGATTCAAGTCGACCATTTGGATGGCGGTGCTGCTCATCCCATTTTAAAACCGTAAGGGGGTTTAAACTGGGGTTTGATTTTTTTTATTGGGCAGGGTTTTAAAAGAAAAACCGCCTTTTGGAAACTTTCAGGAGGGAAAAGCCCCCTTTTGGGATATAACGAACACTTTTCAACAATCGTGACTTTCGATTTTTCAACCCCAAATTTGAATCTCCACCTTTTGCTATATGCAACACATACATCAATTAGGTTATGTAGATCTTGAACATTTGTTGAGAATAAGGTAATATCGTCGGCATAAGCCATATAATTGTACAGTGTATCACCTATTCTGACGCCTGCATCACAGTTATTCAAGTCTAGTAAAAGTTTATTAATAAAAAAATTAAACAGATACGGCGAGAGAACGCTTCCTTGTCGTGTACCATGTGTTACACAAAACGATTTACTATATGAACCATTCCATTTGACTACAGCATTCAGCTTATTATACCAGTTATACAATTGGCTGATAATTCTGTGCAATGTTCGGGTTAAGTGTAGATTTCTTTAGTATGGGAACAATTAAACCCAGTGGTGAAAATAGGGCAAGCAGTGAAAACAGTAGTGAGGATTTGCCATAAATAAGATGTTCAACAGTTATACCATCGAGTCCCCGGGGATTTATTTTTACGAAGAAGAAACAACGACTTTGATCCCGATTTACCTCATGTGTAAAATAACAATTATCCTTTTAATTTTTACCCAAAATGTTTGTTGGGTTTGTTCAAAAAGTACATTCTGGTAAACTTGCATAACATCACCATAAATTCACCAAAAACTTTGCCTTTGAAAATGATTTAACTTTTGAAAATTTTTCATTTTGATTTCATTCCAGAAGGGGACGATTTTTTTCTTTTAACATAACATTAAGTTTTTTTATTTATTGTTCACTGAGGGGATCGCCTTTGGTTCTACGTCGGAAACCTTTTTGATATATTTTTATGTTTCATACACGAACCCGGCACAGGCTGTCATTGTCATTCCCAAAATCACCCCAAACCGTTTTCGGTTTAGGTGGCTGAGTTCAGGGAAATTGTTTTTTGGGTTTTTTGCGTGTTTCTGTTTGCACCCCTTCTGTACGTGTCTTACTCGTTCAGTTACAACATAAGAGTCAACGAGCCCCCGTAACCCCGTCTCGTTCCATCCCCGTCAGGATAAAAGCCAAATCATAACTTTCTTGGAAGGGTATCCGATACGCATTGGGCCGTCTAGGTTTTCCCATCTGCGTGTGCCCCCCGGGACTCAGTTGATAACCCCCGCGGGTTGCCCTGTTCACTGAAAAACCCGGTCTTAAAAGGGGAGGGGCAAGTGATCCCTTACGTTTTGCTTCGCTATAAAGTTGCGGGTGACAATTGGGCCGGGGAGTTTCCCCATCTGTTTGGGAATTTGACGAGGCTGGGGCGGCCCGG
>JAODUO010003936.1:0-12786 GCA_025642075.2 Ridgeia piscesae | reverse complement strand
CCATAATGTTCTAACTGATTACTGCTATCCACTATCCTGGTGTTATTATTATTAATAATTAGACGCCTTTCCAGGTATTGGATGAATCATTTAATACTGGATTAATAATTTAATTTATGTTTCTGAATCAAATACAAATAGGAGGCATTTTAAAATTTCAAATACACATGATCAAATACATTACAAAACAACACTTCAAAACGGGGGCATATTCAAAAAGTAGTATATCAGATGGGTCCAACATGGGGTCAAATACATTTGTATTTGAAAGTATTTAAATACTTTTTAAAGTATTTGTATTTGATGTTTAGGAATTAAAAGTATTTGTATTTAAATACTTTCCTAAAGTTTTTGACTTGTTCAAATATATTTTTTGAAATACATTGTCAGTATAACATTTCTTTTTCACTGCCAAACTGATTACCTTAATGCACTGCAACTTCCCCCAACAGTGTTAATTACTGATGAAGACATTTAAAGCAGGCTTCACCCTGGCCCTGCAGTGAACAACTTGTGTTTGCTCAGAGCCAGAGGATGGCCCTAACAGTGACCATAGGTCAATATCCCTTTGTTCTTTAGTCAGGCTTCATTTGGCACCAGGATTCTGGTTTCCTGGCTGACTTTGAAGTTGAGCCTTCCTCACAACATGGTACAATGATTAACAGTGTCTCTTCTGAGGGCAACATAGGCTTTAAATAGCTAACATAAACTATTTTTGGCCTTTACCTCTTTCAGTCAGTTGTCACTGTGATGCAGTTAGCAATAACAATATTCCCTAGCACTGGTCTGCCTGTCATCATATGAGCAAAACACAAATTTGCCTATAAACTAGAATGTCTCAATATGTGTTGCTTTTCTTTTACCTACATAGTAATACAAAATGAAAAGTATTTGAAAAATATATGAACAAGTATTTGAAATACTTTTAAATGTATTCCTATTTAAATACATTTATATTTAAAAAGTATTTGTAAACCCTCAAGAATATTTGTATTTAAATACATTTCAATGTATTTGACCCCACGTCTGGATGGGACAAACACAGAATGGTTGTGGATTTAGACAGGTTTACAGTTTGCACTTAATTAAACTTAATAGACAGGGATTTAGCAGCTACCCCCAGCCCAGTCAGGATTCTGGATGTTGGAAATATGACCAGTATTCACACCAACTGACAGAGCAAACAGTACAGGTGGGGCTGTGGCCTGGCTTCTAAAATTACAAAGCAAGATGTTAGGGGATGCTTATCTCCTGCAGTGCTTCCCAGGGACTCACAATATAACTTGTACTTTGTACTAAGCAGGAGGGTGAGGAGATGTTCTTCTCTGGGAAGAGAAGGTATTAATTAGGGAAATCTGACTGAATATTTATTTAACTGAAATGCTCAACAGTAATAGAAAATGAATACCTTGATTATTATTACATTTATTAGATTACTTCTAATATTGCCATTTTATCTGTCTAATATATTTGCTTGCAACTGTTCATATGAAAAAAATGTAATCGTGAGAAGTAATCGTGAGTACGATTACTTTGGTAATGATTACTCTGATTACTCCATCTCTGGGTGATAGCCACTGGTACACAGTCTATGATAGGTGACAGCTAGTCACTAACACACATATCTTGTCATCACCTCTCCGACAGCTTTACAACTGTCTGTCTGTCTGTCTGTCTGCGTGTGTGCATGCGTGTGTGCATGCGTGTGCGTGTGTGTGTCTGCATGTGTGTATGTGTGTGTGTGTGTGTGTGTGCATGCATGTGTGTGTATGTGTGTGGTATGTGTGTGCTCTGACAGTTCACTGGTTCCATGGTCACTGGTGTACGTGGTTCAATAGTATGGCAAAGTAACTTCTGTACCAGTGGGGCGGTTGCTTGATTGCTATTTCACTGACATCTGAGTGCTCAAAGACAGCTGTGTGACTGCTGTATAACAACTGTCCATGCAATCTGTCTGAGCAGGTGTGACAGCCTGACAAGTGGCTGATTTCTATATCTCTGATGCATCATACTATATGACAGCAACATGAAGACCGAAAGCTGCCTGACTGCTGTGTGACAGATCCCGACAGTGACAGCTACCAGACAGCTGTGTGACAGATACCTAACATTTATGACAGCTACCTGACTGCTGTATGACTGATACCTGACAGTGACAGCTACCAGACAGCTGTGTGACAGATACCTAACATTTATGACAGCTGCCTGACTGCTGTGTGGCAGATCCCGACAGTGACAGCTACCAGACAGCTGTGTGACAGATACCTAACATTTATGACAGCTACCTGACTGCTGTATGACAGATACCTGACAGTGACAGCTACCAGACAGCTGTGTGACAGATACCTAACATTTATGACAGTTACCTGATTGCTGTATGACAGATCCCGACAGTGACAGCTACCAGACAGCTGTGTGACAGATACCTAACATTTATGACAGCTGCCTGACTGCTGTGTGACAGATCCCGACATTGACAGCTACCAGACAGATACTTAACATTTATGACAGCTACCTGACTGCTGTATGACAGATACCTGACAGTGACAGCTACCAGACAGCTGTGTGACAGATACCTAACATTTATGACAGCTGCCTGACTGCTGTGTGACAGATCCCAAGTGACAGCTACCTGACAGATACTTAACATTTATGACAGCTACCTGACTGCTGTAGACAGATACCTGACATTTGACGCTACCTGACAGCTGTATGACAGCTGCCCTGCCATGCTCTTGCACTACCTCCCCACTCTGTCCTCTCACTGACCCTCAACCATCTTACAGCCTTCCCTTCTTATTACTTGGTCCTTCTCACTAACCATCTCCTCACATTATTTCCCTCTTATAGCCTCTCGTTTCTCTCTAACCCATCTCAAATCCCCAGCTCTCTCTCTCTCTCACTACCCCCTTCTCACTGGTGCTTCTATCGTATAGTGATTGATCATCATACCTCGATCAACCTATACCCCCTCTTGCTAATAAACCTCCAATACTAACCCTTACCCCCCCCTCTTCTCTCTCTTCTCTCCTCTGTGTCCCTCACTCTCGCCTTCTTTCTTTATCTTCTCGTCACTAGTCGCTACCTGTCTCACAACTCTTTCACACCCTCTCACTCCTACTGTCTCTCGTCCACAATGACAATTTGCTGTAAATAGTGTATTAATTCAACCATAATTCGTGCACCATTGTATATATTTAGGTATCATAACGTCAGCGGCCAAAACAATCACGCTGTTATTTTAATACGATTTCCCGATGTTAATAATTAAATACACTAACGCGACCCTACATTACTACGTCCGCGGTACAACGACCAGACTGAAGGTACTTACGTCTGTGGACGGTATGTTGTAACATGGGATCTTTAGGTACAGTTCCTTGACGTTTGTGAAGCCTGAAATGACCCCCGTAGGACTGCCGTGCGCTTGTTGACAATGGAACGATAATTTCGGCTTTTTGTGCACGTCTTGATCAGGCGGCTTGTCATTGCCTGCATCGGCATTTTGTACTGAGCCATTGCTGGGCGCTTCTTGTGAGTTCTCGTCGATCGCCTCTTTCTCAAGTGTTTTGTCCTTTTTGTTCTTTCCAAAAAGCGGCATGTTTCTAACATTCACGTCCGCTCGATATAAATGTCTACAGTCAAGTTTCACTAATCAACAAAATGTCCACTCACTACGGATATCCCCTCACTACCTATGGTTCGGCTGGCTATGATTCACATCATCCGTGCCACAGGTAACGAGACACGTAAGGGCGGTATACGAAACGAATCAAGTCTCGGTTCATAACAAAGCTAAATAAAGCAGGCAATTTAGTTTTACTATGTATTTAGAATGTACGTTAACACATTAAATATGTGAGCCATTTTAATTTTGGATACTGAAAACACGACCTCGATAGTCGTCCAACTTTAGACATACATTCCCAAACCCCGTTTGTGTCACAGACACTTGTTCCGTGTTTAGCGATTGGTTGTTACCTGTGCAGGTAAACCGCACCCAGCCACGTAAAGGATTTCACAAAACCGACGTGGATTTACAGCTATGCGGAGTTTAATTAGTGAAAATAAATGTATTAGTTGCAAAGAGGACCGGCGTTAAACATGTGTTGTTATGAGATGTATACAAAAAAAGAAATTTTACTGAAACGCCGCATTTAAATTGTTACATTCGGGCCTGGTTATTGTACAAGGCCTCTGGTAAGGAATTCGGATACTCGTGACTGCGACTGTAACGGATTTACTGAAGCATGAATTAATGCAGGGGTGACACTCCGTGAAATATATACCATTGCCGTGCGCATTAATACGAGCAAATCTGGAAACTATAAACTACGTTCACGGAAACTATTACTCTAGTCTAGGTAGCAAATCTATAAAAACTAGTTATGAACATGCACCAAAACAGTCAAGTAAAATGTTAAGATATAATACACTTTTTAAACAAAGGCAATTAAATTTGTATGTTTATAAAATATGATATTAATTTTTATATATGTTTATATATGTATAGAGGTCATAATTTGTATGGGGAAAATCATCAAGACATTTCTTGATAATATAAAATGCATTGGACCAGTTGTGTTTGTATGAATTGTGCATAAACTGCATATGGATCAATGCACCCCCACACACACCCCAGGGTGACAGCGTGTGTGATCTACAGCTGGCAATCAGCGGCGTGTACAACTAAATGACTTAAGCTGTCTATTTATATACATCTGCTACTCTAAACGTGACATGACATCAGGTGCCTCTCCTAGGCTGGACATTCACGCAAGGGTGTGTCACTGTCATTGTCACTGCCCCCAGTAAGACTGTCTATGATCATTGCGGACATCATGTTTAGCACTATTTTCAACGGCTGTCTACAGTAACAAATATGTAACAGTTGTGTGAAAGTGTTGTGCTACATTACACACAAAAAGTTACAGGCATTTGAAACGAAACCAACACAATAATTAAAAATACCCTGTACCTCCACACCAGAAACAAATATTTCCCATAAAATGACATAACATGGGAATCAAGATGATTGCCTTTGATGAACTGACAGTCCTGGACTATGGTTATACACAGTACTGAGTTATGAGACATGAGGAGTCCAACAACCAGCCTGGTCCAGCCATGACACCAAACAAGAGAAGAAACTCAAAGAGGAACAAATGCATAATTTCTGTTGACCTCACAATCAAGATGGCTACTTCAAAACACCAACAAGTTTGACGATCAAGGAGTTTTATTTTGTGTAACTTCACGGCACAGACATGTACACAAACAAACACAATATACAGTGGAATGGTGTACAATCTCGTAGATTACACAGTGTACACACCGCATACACATTACACACAGTATGAGGTGTTCTCACACACACTGTAGTTAAAGTTATGTGTCATTACCTATGTAATTTAGCAAATTTCACAGCACTTTGTGTAATAAATAATTAGTATTTCTGATTACCATGAATGAGTTCTGTAACGGTAAAACTAACAACTACCGGTAGTTGCTATTCTGATGCATGTATATTCAGGAAACAAACTGTAAGCGCTTTTGATTCACAGTAAATACATGCTATTAAAATTATTGCACATTCCAGTACATGTACAACTGACAACGTAGAATGATATAAATAATAAACAATAAAAACATAAATACCACAATGTAAAAATCTTTCCGGAAAAAAACCTGTATGAGTTTGTTAAAAATTTTTTAAATGCTGAAGTTTGCAAGATTGTTACAATAACCAATTCAATGATTAACACTACGGAACATAATATTCCTGTTCACACGCACTCTAGTATTACTAGTTTAAAACCAATCAATAATAAAAAAAACCCTGTACACTAAGATGCTAGGGAAATCAAAATGAAATTTGCCACAAAGCAACCTTACAGTATGTTCATCATGTAAATTAATTATCTTGTATTAAACAATTTATATGTATAAATTTATGACGAAAAACCAAATTGAACAAAATCTCCATGTAAGTCTTCTGTAGAAACCCTAAACTGTAAACAATATGTTTAAAACCAGATGGCCAGCAAACCTGAGCGGACATGTAAAAATTAAATTAAAATTAATTCACATAATGTAACACCATTACATTATCTGACCTGTAAGTTTGGTTTAACAAGACAATAAATCACACTGGTAACTGTTTTACAGACATCAAGTAATTCTTCTAATCAATCCCAACTTTCCTGGAAAAGTAAATACCCCAAAATTTAAGATTTTTCCCTAATGGTAACAATTGTATTTTAAATTCAAAACACATTCAAAAAAAATTTTCAATTTAATATAAAATGCCCCCTTTTTTCTTCCAAAACATATTTTAATCAGTTTTGCCTAAGAAAGACCAGGGAAGTTAATAGGGTCTAGTAAAATAAACTACAAGCACGTTCCTGCTACAATATCAACACCTACTAACATCAATCTGTAAGTGTTTCTCCCCAAAAGGATTGACACTTTTGCATTTTGCCATTAGGCACAAAGCTCTTGATTCGCGTTGTTTCATGTTGGTTAATCGGTAGTAATACTGCTGTGAACAGGCACTACTTATGCGTGTGTTTCATAATTTTTGAAATTTGAAAACTCCGCACACTTTCTATCACCCACATGCCGGGAAAGAATTTGTAAAATTTAAAATTGCTCATTTTACATGCTTCCGCCAGTGAATTTTTGGAAAATTTAATAATGTATGAAATAGTTTTGGTTGATGTCACCTGAAAAACATTGGTTCAACTGGCTCAGTGTTGGATTGGACTTTTTGGGGGTCCTAGTACCAACACTTGTGGGCCCTATGTAGAACCAGATGTTGATTCAGTGATGGCAGCTTAAAGGGCCTAAAACCTGCAGTCAGACCCCAGTTTTGAAGCTTACCAAAGAACCTTCACTGTTGCTGGAATTCAATAAATTACTGAGTGGGCAGATTTGAAGATTTTTCAACATCTCTTCTCTGTCAGTCATGAGATCTGATGACAGAGGGTGCCTTTGAAGATATTTCTCCTTTATCATAAGTTATGTAATAACACCATTGTAATGTCAGCAAACTGTTCAAACAAACAGGATCTACACCATGATTATTACCAGTTTACAAAACTAACTTGGCCAAAGAAATATCAATGAAACTTGTGCAGTAGCAGCCATCATTGAATAAATTCATATCTTGCGTTGTGGGTTTTAAGAATATTAGTGTACAAATTATATGATTAGATATTTTTGGGGGTCCCTGGCCATTGTGGGCCCTAGGCACGTGCCTATAGGTTATTTCGCCCCTGATTACCTGTTGGCTGGTTTTACTATCGGACAAATAACGAAACTAAGATGATAATGTTTTTGTTGAATGCAGCCATTTTGCGTCACATTGTACTTGAGAAGTTAGCAAGATTTGTTGTTTGAATTGTCTGTATCTTTCAATATTGATATGAACTATAATTGTTTACGCAGGTAGATGTTTACACAAGTTTGGGGTTTATATTTTGAGATTTTTTCAAGAAAGAGTGCCCTCAGCGTTTTAATTGACTCAGTAATGATATTAGGAACATAGCTGTCTGTGCAATCAGTCATGCCCAGGTGTGTGTGTTTACTTGTGTGTTTTAAAGAAGACTTACGTGTAGTTAGTTTGTTATTGGTGTTATTTTATGTGTTTACATAACTTATGTGTGTTATTTATAGCACGTCTGCAATACAGAGCATCACTTGACCTAGGCAAACTATTTAAATCTTGTTTGTAATACAGATTGAGTCTTGTATTTAAACAGTTTTATAAGGGTGAATCTCATGACAGCATTCAGCACTCGTACAGTGCGGGAGCTCCATGACTTTGTCTCGGCGAATGTGCACTTTTGTTTATTTATCGTACAGTCTACTGTGGATTTGTTATACATTCTAGTAATATTTATTGCTCTGTGTTACCCATTACAAGTCATAATTAATGGTTTACCATGTGCATGGAATATTTTATTTTATCTGTCGATTCAGCTTTGTGGACATTGCATTTGTTATGGAGGTTTCTCAGTCATTTAGTGTAACAGGGTTTGTTTTGTGTTTTTATTTATTGATAATAAGATTAATATAATCTACGATATCATACTGCAAGAGTGCTGTAGTGAAGCAGTGAAGTATTGAGCTGTTCCTGCCTGAGTGAAT
This sequence comes from Ridgeia piscesae, assembly GCA_025642075.2. Taxonomy (NCBI): domain Eukaryota; kingdom Metazoa; phylum Annelida; class Polychaeta; order Sabellida; family Siboglinidae; genus Ridgeia; species Ridgeia piscesae. Next base: position 4,635 of record JAODUO010003936.1, on the reverse strand, counting down.
TAATCATTGAATTGGTTATGTGTAACAGAGTGCGTTGCAAACTTCAGCATTTAAAAATATTGTTAAACAATCTCATATCATGGATTTGCCATTATCCTGGGATCTCATAAGTTATTTTTACATTGTGGTATTTATGTTTTTATTGTTTATTATTTATATCATTCTACGTTGTCAGTTGTACATGTACTGGAATGTGCAATAATTTTAATAGCATGTATTTACTGTGAATCAAAAGCGCTTACAGTTTGTTTCCTGAATATACATGCATCAGAATAGCAACTACCGGTAGTTGTTAGTTTTACCGTTACAGAACTCATTCATGGTAATCAGAAATACTAATTATTTATTACACAAAGTGCTGTGAAATTTGCTAAATTACATAGGTAATGACACATAACTTTAACTACAGTGTGTGTGAGAACACCTCATACTGTGTGTAATGTGTATGCGGTGTGTACACTGTGTAATCTACGAGATTGTACACCATTCCACTGTATATTGTGTTTGTTTGTGTACATGTCTGTGCCGTGAAGTTACACAAAATAAAACTCCTTGATCGTCAAACTTGTTGGTGTTTTGAAGTAGCCATCTTGATTGTGAGGTCAACAGAAATTATGCATTTGTTCCTCTTTGAGTTTCTTCTCTTGTTTGGTGTCATGGCTGGACCAGGCTGGTTGTTGGACTCCTCATGTCTCATAACTCAGTACTGTGTATAACCATAGTCCAGGACTGTCAGTTCATCAAAGGCAATCATCTTGATTCCCATGTTATGTCATTTTATGGGAAATATTTGTTTCTGGTGTGGAGGTACAGGGTATTTTTATTATTGTGTTGGTTTCGTTTCAAATGCCTGTAACTTTTTGTGTGTAATGTAGCACAACACTTTCACACAACTGTTACATATTTGTTACTGTAGACAGCCGTTGAAAATAGTGCTAAACATGATGTCCGCAATGATCATAGACAGTCTTACTGGGGGCAGTGACAATGACAGTGACACACCCTTGCGTGAATGTCCAGCCTAGGAGAGGCACCTGATGTCATGTCACGTTTAGAGTAGCAGATGTATATAAATAGACAGCTTAAGTCATTTAGTTGTACACGCCGCTGATTGCCAGCTGTAGATCACACACGCTGTCACCCTGGGGTGTGTGTGGGGGTGCATTGATCCATATGCAGTTTATGCACAATTCATACAAACACAACTGGTCCAATGCATTTTATATTATCAAGAAATGTCTTGATGATTTTCCCCATACAAATTATGACCTCTATACATATATAAACATATATAAAAATTAATATCATATTTTATAAACATACAAATTTAATTGCCTTTGTTTAAAAAGTGTATTATATCTTAACATTTTACTTGACTGTTTTGGTGCATGTTCATAACTAGTTTTTATAGATTTGCTACCTAGACTAGAGTAATAGTTTCCGTGAACGTAGTTTATAGTTTCCAGATTTGCTCGTATTAATGCGCACGGCAATGGTATATATTTCACGGAGTGTCACCCCTGCATTAATTCATGCTTCAGTAAATCCGTTACAGTCGCAGTCACGAGTATCCGAATTCCTTACCAGAGGCCTTGTACAATAACCAGGCCCGAATGTAACAATTTAAATGCGGCGTTTCAGTAAAATTTCTTTTTTTGTATACATCTCATAACAACACATGTTTAACGCCGGTCCTCTTTGCAACTAATACATTTATTTTCACTAATTAAACTCCGCATAGCTGTAAATCCACGTCGGTTTTGTGAAATCCTTTACGTGGCTGGGTGCGGTTTACCTGCACAGGTAACAACCAATCGCTAAACACGGAACAAGTGTCTGTGACACAAACGGGGTTTGGGAATGTATGTCTAAAGTTGGACGACTATCGAGGTCGTGTTTTCAGTATCCAAAATTAAAATGGCTCACATATTTAATGTGTTAACGTACATTCTAAATACATAGTAAAACTAAATTGCCTGCTTTATTTAGCTTTGTTATGAACCGAGACTTGATTCGTTTCGTATACCGCCCTTACGTGTCTCGTTACCTGTGGCACGGATGATGTGAATCATAGCCAGCCGAACCATAGGTAGTGAGGGGATATCCGTAGTGAGTGGACATTTTGTTGATTAGTGAAACTTGACTGTAGACATTTATATCGAGCGGACGTGAATGTTAGAAACATGCCGCTTTTTGGAAAGAACAAAAAGGACAAAACACTTGAGAAAGAGGCGATCGACGAGAACTCACAAGAAGCGCCCAGCAATGGCTCAGTACAAAATGCCGATGCAGGCAATGACAAGCCGCCTGATCAAGACGTGCACAAAAAGCCGAAATTATCGTTCCATTGTCAACAAGCGCACGGCAGTCCTACGGGGGTCATTTCAGGCTTCACAAACGTCAAGGAACTGTACCTAAAGATCGCCCAATGTTACAACATACCGTCCACAGACGTAAGTACCTTCAGTCTGGTCGTTGTACCGCGGACGTAGTAATGTAGGGTCGCGTTAGTGTATTTAATTATTAACATCGGAAGTCGTATTAAAATAACAGCGTGATTGTTTTGGCCGCTGACGTTAATGATACCTAAATATATACAATTGGTGCACGAATTTATGGTTGAATTAATACACTATTTACAGCAAATTGTCCATTGTGGACGAGAGACAGTAGGATTGTGAGAGGGTGTGAAAGAGTTGTGAGACAGGGTAGCGACTAGTGACGAGAAGATAAAGAAAGAAGGCGAGAGTGAGGGACACAGAGGAGAGAAGAGAGAGAGAGAGGGGGGGGTAATGAGGTATAGTATTGGCAGGATTTATTAGCAAGAGGGGGTATAGTGATTGATCGAGGTATGATGATCAATCACTATACGATAGAAGCACCCAGTGAGAAGGGGGTAGTGAGAGAGAGAGAGAGCTGGGGATTTGAGATGGGTTAGAGAGAAACGAGAGGGCTATAAGAGGGAAATAATGTGAGGAGATGGCTTAGTGAGAAGGACCAAGTAATAAGAAGGGAAGGCTGTAAGAGGGTGAGGGTCAGTGAGAGGACAGAGTGGGGAGGTAGTGCAAGAGCATGACAGGCAGCTGTCATACAGCTGTCAGGTAGCTGTCACTGTCAGGTATCTGTCATACAGCAGTCAGGTAGCTGTCATAAATGTTAAGTATCTGTCTGGTAGCTGTCACTGTTGGGATCTGTCACACAGCAGTCAGGCAGCTGTCATAAATGTTAGGTATCTGTCACACAGCTGTCTGGTAGCTGTCACTGTCAGGTATCTGTCATACAGCAGTCAGGTAGCTGTCATAAATGTTAAGTATCTGTCTGGTAGCTGTCAATGTCGGGATCTGTCACACAGCAGTCAGGCAGCTGTCATAAATGTTAGGTATCTGTCACACAGCTGTCTGGTAGCTGTCACTGTCGGGATCTGTCATACAGCAATCAGGTAACTGTCATAAATGTTAGGTATCTGTCACACAGCTGTCTGGTAGCTGTCACTGTCAGGTATCTGTCATACAGCAGTCAGGTAGCTGTCATAAATGTTAGGTATCTGTCACACAGCTGTCTGGTAGCTGTCACTGTCGGGATCTGCCACACAGCAGTCAGGCAGCTGTCATAAATGTTAGGTATCTGTCACACAGCTGTCTGGTAGCTGTCACTGTCAGGTATCAGTCATACAGCAGTCAGGTAGCTGTCATAAATGTTAGGTATCTGTCACACAGCTGTCTGGTAGCTGTCACTGTCGGGATCTGTCACACAGCAGTCAGGCAGCTTTCGGTCTTCATGTTGCTGTCATATAGTATGATGCATCAGAGATATAGAAATCAGCCACTTGTCAGGCTGTCACACCTGCTCAGACAGATTGCATGGACAGTTGTTATACAGCAGTCACACAGCTGTCTTTGAGCACTCAGATGTCAGTGAAATAGCAATCAAGCAACCGCCCCACTGGTACAGAAGTTACTTTGCCATACTATTGAACCACGTACACCAGTGACCATGGAACCAGTGAACTGTCAGAGCACACACATACCACACACATACACACACATGCATGCACACACACACACACACACACATACACACATGCAGACACACACACGCACACGCATGCACACACGCATGCACACACGCAGACAGACAGACAGACAGACAGTTGTAAAGCTGTCGGAGAGGTGATGACAAGATATGTGTGTTAGTGACTAGCTGTCACCTATCATAGACTGTGTACCAGTGGCTATCACCCAGAGATGGAGTAATCAGAGTAATCATTACCAAAATCGATCCCATTACTTCTCACGATTACAATTTTTTTATATGAACAGTTGCAAGCAAATATATTAGACAGATAAAATGGCAATATTAGAAGTAATCTAATAAATGTAATAATAATCAAGGTATTATTTTCTATTACTGTTGAGCATTTCAGTTAAATAAATATTCAGTCAGATTTCCCCAATTAATACCTTCTCTTTCCCAGAGAACACATCTCCTACCCTCCTGCTTATACAAAGTACAAGTTATATTGTGAGTCCCTGGGAAGCACTGCAGGAGATAAGCATCCCCAACATCTTGCTTTGTAATTTTAGAAGCCAGGGCCCCAGCCCCACCTGTACTGTTTGCTCTGTCAGTATGGTGTGA
>JAODUO010003935.1:0-12216 GCA_025642075.2 Ridgeia piscesae | reverse complement strand
CTAACCAAATAAAGGGTTTTTATACAGATCGGTGACTTTTTATATGTTGGGACCATTTTATACCCCCAGACTGTTTCTAATTTTGGAGGGTGGGGGCAGACGTTTAGTTGCACACCCGATGAGACTCGCATAAAATGGTTGAGGTTTGGGGGTGCGTCGCAGAAACCAAAGGTGTGCATTTTTTCCCCCATCCCCATCCGTTGTTCTATTTCCCTCCCAGGGAACATCTGAAACACACCACTATCACGAAACTGGCCATTTTTATTTTGCTACATGATATCAAGCCTAAATATTTTTTCCCTTCCTCACCCAATTTTTTTTTGGTTTGTGGTTGATGTTGCAAGTTTTAAAAGTATGATTGTTTCCCCCGAAATTTGCCCGAAAGGGTTTGGGAGAGAATAAAGTGTTGCTATTTTAATTGGTTTTGTCTACAAGATAACGATTCTACGGTATGCTTATGGAGAACCTACCATTAAAGTTTTTTGAAATCGCGAAAGTCGTAAAGTTTTAACGTTACAAGTTTGTACATAAATGTACAAGAGAGTAATCGCCCGGAGCAAACATCTGGCCATTTCCGTCAAAGCTTTCCTCGACACGCTTTTATTTGATTTCAGTTTGAGGCGAGTTGGACTCAGCCACCGAGCGTAGCTGGAATGGCTTCCGACAGATGGCGATTACGTTTTGGAAGCCAAAAACGTCGGAAATCTCCTCTTTAATTTGCCTCGACTCTCGGCATTGCGCGAATGCGAACATACGGATATATGGCCCCGATTTCGCTCTGATGAAGTACTTCCGACTTAAGGACTCTGCTCGATGACATTGACAATGCCATGGGCATGTCGGTCAGTTATGACGAGTATGGCAGGCGCGCTTGCGCATACGACCCCTTCGTGGAGAGGCTAGGCACGATCAACACGAGGCTGAACGGGTACTTCCAGTCGTGGAAGTACTTCCGGCAAAACGAACACGACTTGCGTGCGCACCTTCACTTCCGGTTTGACGTTCTTTCCAGTTCACAAGAATTCCTGCGCATGAACACACCCCCTCTTTTTCCCCAAAAATGGGGGGTATAGTGCGCGACTATTTTCAGAACTAGGCTACACATGGCAACGGAGGGGTTTTAACCCTCTTCAAGGAGCAGTTTCCCAGAATACAGTTCGTCGTCTGCAGCGACGACATCGCGTGGTGTCGGGAACACGTGCGCGGCGAGTCCGTCGTATATTCGGAAGGCAATTCGCCCGTAACAGATCTCGCGATATTATCGTCGTGCGACCACGTGATCATGTCAACGGGGTCGTTCTCGTGGTGGGCGGCGTGGCTGGCCGGGGGCATGGCGGTATATTACGACGACTGGCCGCGTCCCATGTCGCAGCTCGAGTATTTCGTCACCAAGTCAGACTATTTCTACCCTACGTGGGCTCCCATATCTATGAAAGACAGGCACTGGAAACGTCGCGTCAAACTGACACCAATGTACACGCGCAGTGACACTTTCAGCGCACCAGTGAAAACCACCAGCAATAAGTCATTATTGTAAATTATTTTACAAACATAATACGACATTATTTTCAGACTGTTTCTTTATGTTGCTAGAAACGTATTCACAGAGACAATGATATCGTTCTCCGAGACAGCGACACGGTGGGTCCGACCGGCCGTCTCAGTCAGTCGGTGTAAGTCGTACACAGTCATATATGTCAGAATGGTTAGGACTGTACATGACAGACAGTGTAGACGTCTCAGAGAGTAATCGAACATGTGGTTAAACTCGATATAGGTACAAGCAGCGATGGTTGGTTGCACGTCGACAAAGACACTTGCACATAGATGCATTCACCCATACAAACACAGCTAATACATCCGAGCTGGGGCTCATCAACACACAGCGCCCTCACACGGATGTAGTCAAAACGTAAAATAGATACCGTACTAAAGGACGAGACGGCCGAGATTGAGCGAGATCTGTTCGCGTTTGTTCCCAGCTCCTGTCTGACAGCTCTGATACAAGCATGGACACACACAACCGCGCGCGCGTCACACACACGCACGCACATATGTGCACTCACTCGCACGTGAGCGCCCCTATAAAGTAACTGATCATCCCATAAAACACAAGTATAAACGTGCATCACGCATGGCGAGACAATGACAAATTGTATTCGCAAAACGCATTATATCTCATGCGGATGTACACCTGTTCAGATGTCTGATGTCATCAATATACATCACCTGCAGCGTAGCTGTGTAACTGATGACGTCATTTAATAGGTAGTCGTGTTTGTCTCCTCAGTTCGCTTGGCCGTCCACACATGCCGCCGGCTGCAGACAAGACACAGACGGCAGGCGGCGACGGCAGCCGCTCCTGGTCGCAGAAGGAGAAACTCTTTATGTTCGTCGTCGCCTTTACGTCCGTCGTTTTACTGCCCGTTCTGCACTTCGGTGAGTAACCCTGCGTGTTCTGTGTGAAATTGTGGTTACCTGTTATTATTATTGTTTTTTATGTTTTTTTTCTGGGTTTCCCCGCGCTTTGCATTCTTATATACTTTTTTTTCTTGTTCAATTTCGGGTTTTATATTACTTTTTACGTGTGTGTGTGTGGGGGGTGTGTGTGTGTGTGTGTGTGTGTGTGTGTGTGTGTGTGTGTGGTGGCGCGCGCGTTCCCGGTGGCGTGTGTGCTGGCAAAATAAAGCCTACAAAATAAAATTCCCTTACAATCACGTGAAGGAATAGCTGTAAGTACACATTAATTTTAGTAATGTTTTGTAGAACTGTAACTTTGTAACAATACTTCCATTCGACACGACAACACGACATAGTTTGCTTGGCTTTGATATGACTAACAACGACTTTGTTTAAAATAGTTACAATATTCAGTATTTTGGCATAGCGAGTCATCTTCAGAACTTTAATGCAAGTTCATAAAAAATAATTCAGATTGAACCCATTGTTGACAGTTTCTTGAAAGACTAAATAGCTTCAGTTTAATCCCATTGTAGTCAGTTTATTGAAATAATAAATAGCTTCAGCTGAATTCCATATTATTGTCCGTTCGATTAAAAAACACGAGTCATGTTTCTTCTCGTAGGCGAACTACGCGACGTGTGGGCGCCTCCCAAACCTAACGTCAACAGAAACATGTAGAAATGTGGCTGCTTCGATACGATATTCAGAGGTAGGTAGATGCGATGTGGTTGCGTTGACTTGGGCGAAATCACTTGAAATATCAGCAGCTTTGTGGAACAACGGAGAACCTGGCGTACTGTAAAGAAGACAATCAAAACTCGAGGAAGACCCTACTTGACATGTGGAGCAGAGACGTGGGAATGAAAGAAGGCTACTCGAACAAAATAATGTGAGAATGAATCAACGCTGAGAGGAGACGAGCAAGCGAAAAAGATGAAGAGAGAGATGGAGCGGTAGAGAAAGAGAGAGAGAGAGAGAGAGAGAGAGAGAGGGAGGGATGGAGATGGATGAGAGAGAGAGAGAGAGAGAGAGAGAGAGAGAGAGAGATAGAGGGGTAAATAGAGAGACAGACAGACAGACATATATAAAGGGAAAGAGGTGAGAGAGAGAGAGAGAGAGGTGAGAGACCGACGTACATGCATATATACTTACGTACATACATACATACTTACTTACGTACATACATAATATACACATACATACATACATACATACATACATACATACATACATACATACATACATACATACATACATACATACATACATACTACTACATACTACATACATACATACTACACATACACATACAACATACATACAATACACAATACAAACAACTACTACACACACAATCAACTACAGAAACACACACACAGCAACACACACACACACACACACACACACACACACACACACACACACACACACAGATGCAATGGTCTTGGGGGATGCACTGTCGTCATCCGAACCTTGGTCGGGTCAAATGTAGTGTATATTACTGATCTGTTCACAGGTCGATACGACTAGCGGCTACAAACACGTCTACTTCAATGTCACCTTGGCAACGTTGAAGATATGGTTTCTGCTTGTTCTCGCCATCATAGCGTTATACGAAAGCATTCGCTATGTGGCGCCACTCATATGGCGCGGGAATTCGCGAACGCCGATGGTGGCGCTGTTTGTCAAGTCGGTGTTGCCCCACTACCAGGGATGGTGGGAACTGTTTGGCTTCATTAACGAGGATTTCTACGATACCTGGAAACAACAGGCTTCTTCTTTATTACAGAAGTGTTTTCAACTGGTAAATTTCCATTGTTGACAAATGTTATAGGTCTGTAAATACGACCAACAACTGCAGAAGCCCAACCGCAACCAAATTCAATTATAACATATATTAAACGAACACAGGTTTTCCACTTAAAATAAAGGTGTGCAAAATCCACATTTCAAGTGATAAACTATATACATGTTTCATGCAGCTGTATACGCCTGTGCTGCAAATCGCATGACATATTGCATGTGCTTTATTGGCCAATAATGCTACGATGATCGCAAACATGTGGACGGTTGTCGTAGAACGCTGCATATACGACGATGCAAAACAGTCGGCGACGGACCGACTTCTGAAATGTCTACCACGAGACGGGAACTCCGTCGCTTCGCCTACATTTCGACGCGGTGAAAACTCCGACAAAGTCGAAAGTAGAATATCACATTAGACACCACGCGATGTCGTCGCTGCAGACGACGAACTGTATTCTGGGAAACTGCTCCTTGAAGAGGGCCATGGCTCGAGTGAAGTACGCCTCCGTTGCCACTGTGTAGCCGTAGTTCTGAAAATAGTCGCGCACTATATCACCGCGTCGTACGTGTATTCCTACACGTGTGAATGGCACTAGTTTCCATTGCGGAGGTGTGTTCATGCGCAGGAATTCTTGTGAACTGGAAAGAACGTCAAACCGGAAGTGAAGGTGCGCACGCAAGTCGTGTTCGTTTTGCCGGAAGTACTTCCACGACTGGTAGTACCCGTTCAGCCTCGTGTTGATCGTGCCTAGCCTCTCCACGAAGGGGTCGTATGCGCAAGCGCGCCTGCCATACTCGTCATAACTGACCGACATGCCCATGGCATTGTCAATGTCATCGAGCAGAGTCACGTTAAGTCGGAAGTACTTCATCAGAGCGAAATCGCGGCCATATATCGGCGTCATGTTCGTCATTCGCGCAATGCCGAGAGTCGAGGCAAAGTTAAAGAGGAGATTTCCGAGGCGCTTGTTGGCGTAGTCGACCGTCAGGTAGACGCGAGACGGACCGTACGGCGGAGGGTTAGTCCGACTGTTCCCTGGGACGAATACGTCTCCAAGAGCAAGCATACGACGACCGTCGCCACGAGAGTCGCCACAAACATCCGCTTCCAAAACAGTAATCGCCATCTGTCGGAAGCCATTCCAGCTACGGTCGGTGGCTGAGTCCAACTCGCCTAAACTGAAATCAAATAAATGCGTGTCAGAGGATAAGCTTCAGAGGAAATGGCACAGATGTTTGACTCCTGGCGCGCCATTACTCTCTTGTACACTTGATGTACAAATTGTAACGTAATAAGTAAACTTGACGACTTTCTTGCGATTATCACAACATTTCAACTTCAATGGTAGGTTCTCCTATGAAGCATACCGTAGAAGTCGTTATCTTAGTAGACAAAACCAATTAGAAATAGCAACACTTTATTCTCTCCAATCGCCTTTCGGGCACAAGTCGTTGGGTGGAATCAATCATACATTTTAAAACTTGCAAATCAACCACAAACCAAGGATCATCCCGGATGACGGAATGGAAGAAATATCGTATAGTTTAGGCTTGACCTATCATGTAGCTAAAATAAAACTGACAAATAGCAACGAGATTTCAGTGATAGTGGTGTGTTTCAGATGTTCTCACTGGGAGGAACTAGAACAACGGATGGTGATGGTGGAAAAAGATGCACACCTTTCCGGTTACTACTGCGACGCACCCCGAACACCAAAATCAACCATTTTAGTAGCGAGTCTCATCGGGTGTGCAACTAAACGTCTGCCCCCACCCTCCTAGGATAACCTCTCAGAAACAGCCTCTGGAGGTATCCAGAACATGGCTCCCAACACTCGATAAATGTCACCGATCTGTATAAAAACCAGTTTATCTTCTCCCGGCCCCTACCAAATTTTAAAAACATCAAAAAAGACTTTACTTGCATCAAAAAACCTGTAAAACCCATTTTTTTAAAAAGTAAATTTTAAATTTTTTGGGGTTTTTTTAAAAAAAAAAATATATAAAGATACCCTACAAATTACACTATTACCCGCGTCTACTGTTGATGACATCACTGTAAGTCTGTAACATTTATGTTGTAACTTAAAGATGTTGTCAGGTCCTGACACCGAAGATAAACTGGTTTTTATACAATCGGTGACATTTATCATGTTGGGAGCCATGTTTTGGGTACCTCCGAGGCTTTTCGAGGGTTTCCTAGGAGGGTGGGGGCAGACGTTTAGTTGCACACCCGATGAGACTCGCTATAAAATGGTTGATTTTGGTGTTCGGGGTGCGTCGCAGTAGTAACCGGAAAGGTGTGCATCTTTTTCCACCATCACCATCCGTTGTTCTAGTTCCTCCCAGTGAGAACATCTGAAACACACCACTATCACTGAAATCTCGTTGCTATTTGTCAGTTTTATTTTAGCTACATGATAGGTCAAGCCTAAACTATACGATATTTCTTCCATTCCGTCATCCGGGATGATCCTTGGTTTGTGGTTGATTTGCAAGTTTTAAAATGTATGATTGATTCCACCGAACGACTTGTGCCCGAAAGGCGATTGGATGAGAATAAAGTGTTGCTATTTCTAATTGGTTTTGTCTACTAAGATAACGACTTCTACGGTATGCTTCATAGGAGAACCTACCATTGAAGTTGAAATGTTGTGATAATCGCAAGAAAGTCGTCAAGTTTACTTATTACGTTACAAGTTTGTACATCAAGTGTACAAGAGAGTAATGGCGCGCCAAATCCTCGTATTTTTTGGGTTTTTTGAACGTTTTTTTGTTTCAGGACAGTTGGACTACCCCGCCGTACGGTGGCTTTCCCACGAGGCGATTTCGGGAACAGGGGGGCCTCGGGGACTCTCTACTTGCCTTGGGGCGTATTCGTCCCAGGGAACAGTCGGACTAACCCCTCCGCCGTACGGTCCGTCTCGCGTCTACCTGACGGTCGACTACGCCAACAAGCGCCTCGGAAATCTCCTCTTTAACTTTGCCTCGACTCTCGGCATTGCGCGAATGACGAACATGACGCCGATATATGGCCGCGATTTCGCTCTGATGAAGTACTTCCGACTTAACGTGACTCTGCTCGATGACATTGACAATGCCATGGGATGTCGGTCGACGAGTATGGCAGGCGCGCTTGCGCTACGCCCCTTCGTGGGACTAGGCGATCACGGGCTGAACGTACTACCAGTCGGGATACTCCGGCGCTGCGTGCGACCTATTCCGACGTTCACAAGAATTCCTGCGCATGAACACACCTCCGCAATGGAAACTAGTGCCATTCACACGTGTAGGAATACACGTACGACGCGGTGATATAGTGCGCGACTATTTTCAGAACTACGGCTACACAGTGGCAACGGAGGCGTACTTCACTCGAGCCATGGCCCTCTTCAAGGAGCAGTTTCCCAGAATACAGTTCGTCGTCTGCAGCGACGACATCGCGTGGTGTCGGGAACACGTGCGCGACGAGTCCGTCGTATATTCGGAAGGCAATTCGCCCGTAACAGATCTCGCGATATTATCGTCGTGCGACCACGTGATCATGTCGACTGGGTCGTTCTCGTGGTGGGCGGCGTGGCTGGCCGGGGGCATGGCGGTATATTACGACGACTGGCCGCGTCCCATGTCGCAGCTCGAGTATTTCGTCACCAAGTCAGACTATTTCTACCCTACGTGGGCTCCCATATCTATGAAAGACAGGCACTGGAAACGTCGCGTCAAACTGACACCAATGTACACCCGCAGTGACACATTCAGCGTACCAGTGAAAACCACCAGCAATAAGTCGTTATTGTAGATTATTCTACAAACATAATACGACATTATTTTCAGACTGTTTCTTTATGTTGCTAGAAACGTATTCACAGAGACAATGATATCGTTCTCCGAGACAGCGACACGGTGGGTCCGACCGGCCGTCTCAGTCAGTCGGTGTAAGTCGTAACACAGTCATATATGTCAGAATGGTTAGGACTGTACATGACAGACAGTGTAGACGTCTCAGAGAGTAATCGAACATGTGGTTAAACTCAATATAGGTACAAGCAGCGATGGTTGGTTGCACGTCGACAAAGACACGTGCACATAGATGCATTCACCCATACAAACACAGCTAATACATCCGAGCTGGGGCTCATCAACACACAGCGCCCTCACACGGATGTAGTCAAAACGAAAAAAACTAAAAAAAATTGACCCCCACTCACTACAGCAAAACGGAAAAAGGGGGAAAGACGGCCCCGAGACCTATAAAGTAACTGATCATCCCATAAAACACAAGTATAAACGTGCATCACGCATGGCGAGACAATGACAAATTGTATTCGCAAAACGCATTATATCTCATGCGGATGTACACCTGTTGAGATGTCTGATGTCATCAATATACATCACCTGCAACGTAGCTGTGTAACTGATGACGTCATTTAATAGGTAGTCGTGTTTGTCTCCTCAGTTCGCTTGGCCGTCCACACATGCCGCCGGCTGCAGACAAGACACAGACGGCAGGCGGCGACGGCAGCCGCTCCTGGTCGCAGAAGGAGAAACTCTTTATGTTCGTCGTCGCCTTTACGTCCGTCGTTTTACTGCCCGTTCTGCACTTCGGTGAGTAACCCTGCTTGTTCTGTGTGAAATTGTGGTTAATTGTTATTATTATTGTTTTTATCGTCTTATATTCCGACTGCTTATGACAGTTCCACGCGCTTTGCATTGTTATATACGTGAATTTTGTATTTACTTGTTCAGTCTCTCGGTGTTTTAGATTATGTTTTACGTGTGCGCGTGTGTGTGTGCGCGTGTGTGTGCGTGTGTGTACTGGAAACATAAATAAAACCTACCAAATAAAAGTCCCTTACAATCACCTGATGGAATTGCTGTAACACATTAATTTTAGTAGTGTTCTGTAACTTTGTAACAACACTAGCATTCGACACGACAACACGACATATTTGGCTTGCTTTTGATATGACTAACAACGATTTTGTTTAAAATAGTTACACTTTTCATTATTTTGGCATAGTGAGTCATCTTCAGAACCTTAATGCAATTTCATAAAACAAACTTTAGAGTAATCCCATTATTGACAGTTTCTTGTAAGAATAAATAGTTTCAGCTTAATCCCATTGTTGACAGTTTCTTGTAAGAATAAATAGTTTCAGCTTAATCCCATTGTTGACAGTTTCTTGAAAGAGTAAACAGCTTCAGTTTAATCCCATTGTTGACAGTTTCTTGGAATACTAAATAGCTTCAGTTTAATCCCATTGTAGACAGTTTCTTGAAATAATAAGTAGCTTCAGTTTAATTCCGTATTATTGTCCGTTCCATTAAATAACACGAGTCATGTTTCTTCTCGTAGGTGAACTACGCGACGTGTGGGCGCCTCCAAATGTGCCCTGCTTGGCGATACGAATTCAGAGGTAGGTAGATGCGATGTGTTGCGTTGACTTGGGCGAAATCACTTGAAATATCAGCAGCTTTGTGGAACAACGGAGAACCTGGCGTACTGAAAGAAGAAATCAAAATAGGAAGATACTTGAAGGGAGCAGACTGAAGAGAAGAGGAAAAAAGTGAGAGAGGGGGAGGGGAAAAAAAGGAGAGAGAGAGGAAAGAAGGGAGGAGGGAGAGGAGAGAGAGAGGAGGAGGAGGAGGAAAATAGAGAGAGAGAGAGAGAGAGAGGAGAGGAGAGAGGGAGGGGGGGAAGAGGGAGGAGGGGGTAATAAAGGAAAAGGGGCAGAAAAAAGAAAGGAGACCGCATAACCACCCCCCTTTACTCCCCATACAAATACATACTCCCCTTCCCTTCTTCCTTCAAAACCATACTAAAAAATACATACATCCCCCCCCTTTATTTTGCATCATCTACTACGATGCATCCCTCCCCAGCACGACACACACACCCCCAAACAACAACGAGTTTACACCCACCAACCTTGGTGGGGAAAAAAATTATGTTTTCTGTTGTTCCGGCATCAAGGGGTACAAAAGCATTCGCATTGGCAACTTAAATATGGCGCGGATTGCGAACGCCGAGGTGGCGCGTTTGCCCGTCGGTGTTGCCCCCTACCAGGGATGGTGGGAACTGTTTGGCTTCATTAACGAGGATTTCTACGATACCTGGAAACAACAGGCTTTCTTCTCTATTAGAGAAGTGTTTTCAACTGGTAAGTTTCCATCGTTGACAACTGTTATAGGTATGTAAATACAGGTGTGCAAAATCCACATTTCAAGTGATAAACTATATACATGTTTCATACAGCTGTACTCGCCTGTGCTGCAAATCGCATGACATATTGCATGTGCTTTATTGGCCAATAAAGCTACGATGATCGCAACATGTGGACGTGTCGTAGAACGCTGCATATCCCAAAAAAACCCCCCCCCAAAAAGCCCCCGGCAACTCCGTCGCTTCGCCTACATTTCGACGCGGTGAAAACTCCGACAAAGTCGAAAGTAGAATATCACATTATGCGACGGTCCGTTAGCGATCCGTTAGCGATAATCCTAGTGTGAGTGTGTGGCTGGCGTGATCAGTGTACTTGTCACTGCAGCTGCTAGCATTGTCACCAGTTATTCTTCTTGCTGTTCTTCACCTCTCCACTAACCTCGTCCTACCAATGACGTCGCCATATCGTCAGTTTGGTGGGTGACGAGGAAGTGTTTGTTAATTGTCGACGACCTTATGTACGTATAACATATACAACAGTGCGACCTGTAATAAATTTTTATTGATGGTAGTAGTTTCGTTATCGTTGTAGCCGTCTTAGCCGTTCCCCTAACATAAGTAATAATAACCTTAATTTAGCAGCAATATTTTTACTACTACTATTATTATCATTGGTCGTTGTTGTTGTTGTTATTGTTGTTGCTAATGAGTATCAATATTGTTCTCCGCAGCTATGGTGCTACACCTCGTCAATACGAACAGTCGCACCGAGCCTTGGAAGCTACTCGTTTTCCCGTTCAACAGAGGGCCCCATTTGGTTCTTAAAGAGACTTGACGCTTCTGGTGCTGACTTATTTCACGTGCTTTTTCACACTTCGAACTCAGCATCATGGCTCAGAACAAGGGTATATAAATTTAGAAAATTTTGTACAGAGAAGAGATTATGGTCTCTATATTAATGGTGGCGCTTTTTGTGATATTCTAAATCTTACAAGATTGTAATGACACTTGTTATATGCAAGGAATGAAGTCATAATTTATTTTCGTTGTAAATATTAAAATTACGATGTACAAACACATAATTTTTAAAAGGTTAAGTTGTTTAAAAATTATTATTTTTACTATATAAAAATATGTATATATTTGTTATGAAGGGATTGTAAATTTGTATGTAAATGTTTATTAATACATATATATTGATATTAATATAAAAATTTGTTTCACATACACAATACCTTTTATAAGAGCAAAATTTAAGTTCCTTTTTAAAATTAATATATTAAATAAAAAATTGGGCTTAAATTTTAATTTATCAAAAATTTTTTTCCAAAAAAAAGGATTTAAAAAAAGGGGAAAACCCCAAACAAAATTTGGTTTTTCCAAAGGGTTTTAAACATAAGTTTTTAACCAACCAAAAACAGCACAACCCCCCACCACGCATGCCCAGTCATTTAGAACGATTTACATATTCAACATGTAAATGGCACCATCTAAAACTACGCATGATGGGCAGCCAGAGAAAAATAGTTGTTACACAAACTTAACTTCGATAAGACATATCTATCGAAAATATAGAGAAAAGTATTTCTATGCATTAGTTTATGGTTTGATCCACCCGAAAAAAACCCCCCTAAGCAACTTTCCCAAGTATGCAGCCACCCCAAACTTGCCGCATATGGGTCCTGTTGCTGATTAAGTCTATGTCAACCAGCAATACCCCCCCAGCGGATAGTTTTTCAAAATTATGAGCTCAATAGCTAAATCGCCTACCAGATCTGTGTCTC
>JAODUO010003934.1:0-10804 GCA_025642075.2 Ridgeia piscesae | reverse complement strand
ACTGGGGCAAATGCTACAGAAGCATTTTGGACTACTGACCAACAATCACATCCAGGTAATAAAGAGCCCCTGGACATGTCCAGTAGATAGAACAAAGGACCAGGGCTGGCTTTCTTGCCCAACATCTGCCAGACCTGAGGATACTGCACTATAATATATGTATATAATTATAATAATAATACTGTTTTTCTATAGCGCTAATTCCCGCATGGCAGATTGATGCACTATAAATATATATATATATATATATATATATATATATATATATATATATATATATATATATATATATATACATATACATATACATATACATATACATATACATATACATATACATATACATATACATATACATATACATATACATATACATATACATATACATATACATATACATATACATATACAATACATACATACATACATAAATCCCTCCACCTATATATATATATATATATATATATATATATATATATATATATATATATATAATAAAAATGTTTTTCTATAGCGCTAATTCCCGCATGGCGGATCGATGCGCTGTACAAGACATATCATTAATGTATTAATAAATATAAATGTATATTATATAAATTAGTATAAATCAAAAGAAATTTTGGTTTTAAGATGTACACTAGTAAACCTTTGTATGTAAATTATATAAATCAATTTAAAATAAATTAAACACTGTTTTAAAGATGTATAGTATTAAACCTCTGTAAATTTTTTAAATTAATATAAAATTAAAACATTTACTAAATCTGTGTACATAAATTATCTATACATCAATCTAAAAAACAGATACACTAATTAAAACGTGTATAACAATAAAACAAAATTCTAAAGAAGTGTCCGTCATTTCATAACATTTGAATTAATTAAAATGTCTAATAAAAAGATAGATCTTTAAACACTTTCTAAACATAGATAATGGTCCAGATACCCGAATATTCACATATACGAATATATATATATATATATATATATATATATATATATATACATATATATATATATACTTAAATAATATATATATGTATATATATATATATATATATATATATATATATATATATATATATATATATATATATATATATATATATGTGTGTATGTGGGCTGTATTCTAGCTGTGTACTTGGGGTGCAGTGACTATGTATTCAAACTGTGTACTTGGGGTGCAGTGACATGTATTCAAACTGTGTACTTGTGGTGCAGTTACTTGTATTCAACTTGTAGTTGCAGTTAGTGACTTTTATATTCTAGTTGTGTATTAGGGGTGAAGTGACTGTGTATTCTAGCTATGTACCCGGGGTTATCAGCTGTATTCTAGCGGGATATTGGGGTGTAGTGACTGATTCTAGCTATGTACTGGAGGCAAGTGAATGTGTATTTAGTTTTGTACTGGGGGTACAGTGACTGTGTATTCTAGCTGATGTATTTGGGGTACAGTGACTGTGTATTCTAGCTGTTACGGGGGGTACAGTGACTGTGTATTCTAGCTGTTACGGGGGGGTACAGTGACTGTGTTTCTAGCTGTGACTGGGGTACAGTGACTTTTATTCTAGCTGTGACTGGGGGTACAGTGACTGTGTATTCTAGCTGTGTACTGGGGTACAGTGACTTTTATTCTAGCTGTGTACTGGGGTACAGTGACTTTTATTCTAGCTGTGTATTTGGTGGTACAGTGACTGTGTATTCTAGCTGTGTACTGGGGTACAGTGACTTTTATTCTAGCTGTGTACTGGGGGTACAGTGACTGTGTATTCTAGCTGTGTATTTGGGGTACAGTGACTGTGTATTCTGGCTTTTACGGGGGGTACAGTGACTGTTTATTCTAGCTGTGTAAAAAGGGTACAGTGACTGTGTATTTAGCGGGTTACTGGGGTTTAAGTGACTTGTATTCTAGCTGTGTACGGGGGGAACAGTGACTTTTTATTCTGGCTGTTACTGGGGTACAGTGACTGTGTATTCTAGCTTTTAACTGGGGTACAGGACTGTGTTTTTCTTAGGCTGTGTACTGGGGTACAGGACTGTGTATTCTAGCTGTGTACTGGGGTACAGTGACTGTTATTCTAGCTGTGTACTGGGGTACAGTGACTTTTATTCTAGCTGTGTACTGGGGTACAGTGACTGTGTATTCTAGCTGTGTACGGGTGGTACAGTGACTGTGTATTTTTAGCTGTGTACTGGTGGTACAGTGACTGTATTCTAGCGGGACTGGGGTACAGTGCTGTATTCTAGCTGTGTACTGGGGTACAGTGACTTTTATTCTAGCTGTGACTGGGGTACAGTGATTTGTATTCTAGCTGTGTACTGGGGTACAGTGACTTTTATTCTAGCTGTGTACTGGGGTACAGTGACTTTTATTCTAGCTGTGTACTGGGGTACAGTGACTGTGTATTCTGGCTGTGTACTGGGGTACAGTGACTGTGTATTTTAGCTGTGTACTGGGGTACAGTGACTGTATTCTAGCTGTTACTGGGGTCAGTAACTTGTTTTCCCAGCTGTGTACTGGGGTACAGTGACTGTGATTCTAGCTGTTACGGGGGGTACAGGACTGTGTATTCTGGCTTGTACTGGGGTACAGTGACTAGTTTTCTAGCTGTGTACTGGGGTACAGTGACTGTGTATTCTAGCTGTGTACTGGTGGTACAGTGACTTTTATTCTCTGTGCTGGGGTACAGTGCTGTGTATTCTGGGTTTTAACGGGGGGTACGGGTGATTGTGTTTTTTCTGGCTGTGTACGGGGGGTACAGTGACTTTTATTCTGGTTTGTGTACTGGGGTACAGTGACTTTTTTATTTTTTAAGGTTTTGTGACTGGGGTAAGTGACTGTGTTTTCCCTAGCTGTGTACTGGGGTACAGTGACTGTGTATTCTAGCTGTTACTGGGGAAAAATGACTGTGTATTCTAGCTGTGTAGGGGGGGTAATGACTGTGTATTCAGCTGGGACGGGGGGTTTACAGTGATTGTTTTTCTAGCTGTGTACTGGGGTAATGACTGTGTATTCTGGCTGTGTACGGGGGGGTACAGTGACTGTGTATTCTAGCTGTTACTGGGGTACAGTGACTGTGAATTCTAGCTGTGTACTGGGGGTAAGGTGACTGTGTATTCTAGCTGGTACTGGGGGTACAGGACTGTGTTTTCTAGCTGTGTACTGGGGTACAGGACTTTTCCCCCTCTGTGTACTGGGGGTACAGTGACTGTGTATTCTAGCTGTGTACTGGGGTACAGGACTTTTATTTGGCTGTTACTGGGGGAAAGGTGACTGTTTTTCCCAGCTGTGTACTGGGGTACAGTGACTGTTTATTCTAGCTGTGTACTGGGGTACAGTGACTTTTATAGCTGTGTACTGGGGTACAGTGACTGTGTATTCTAGCTGTGTACTGGGGGTACAGTGACTGTGTATTCTAGCTGTGTACTGGTGGTATAGTGACTGTGTATTCTAGCTGTGTACTGGGGGTACAGTGACTGTGTATTCTAGCTGTGTACTGGGGTACAGTGACTGTGTATTCTAGCTGTGTACTGGGGTACAGTGATGTGTATTCTAGCTGGGTACTGGGGGTACAGTGACTGTGTATTCTAGCTGTGTACTGGGGGTACAGTGATTTTGTATTTGCTGTGTACTGGGGGTACAGTGACTGTTATTCTAGCTGTGTACTGGTGGTACAGTGACTGTTTATTCTAGCTGTGTACTGGGGGTACAGTGACTGTGTATTCTAGCTGTGTACTGGGGTACAGCGACTGTGTTTTCTAGCTGTGTATTGGGGTACAGGACTTTTATTTGGCTTTTACTGGTGGTACAGTGACTGTATTCTAGCTGTGTACTGGTGGTACAGTGACTGTATATTCTAGCTGTGTACTGGGGGTACAGTGACTGTGTATTCTAGCTGTGTATTGGGGTACAGCGACTGTGTTTTCTAGCTGTGTATTGGGGTACAGTGATTGTATTCTGGCTGTGTACTGGGGGTACAGTGACTGTGTATTCTAGCTGTGTACTGGTGGTACAGTGACTGTGTATTCTAGCTGTGTACTGGGGTACAGTGACTTTTATTCTAGCTGTTACTGGGGTACAGTGACTGTGTATTTTTTCTAGCTGTGTACTGGGGTACAGTGACTGTGTATTCTAGCTGTGTACTGGTGGTACAGTGACTGTGTATTCTAGCTGTGTACTGAGGGTACAGTGACTGTGTATTCTAGCTGTGTACTGGGGGTATGGTGACTGTGTATTCTAGCTGTGTACTAGGGGTACAGTGACTGTATTCTAGCTGTGCACTGGGGTACAGTGACTGTGTATTCTAGCTGTGTACTGGGGCCAGTGACTGTGTATTCTAGCTGTGTACTGGGGGTACAGTGACTGTGTATTCTGCTGTGTACTGGTGGTACAGTGACTGTTTTTTGTTGTATTGGTGGTACAGTGACTGTGTATTCTGGCGGGACTGGGGTACAGTGACTGTGTATTCTTGCTGTGTACTGGGGGTACAGTGACTGTGTATTCTAGCTGTATACTGGGGTACAGTAACTATGTATTCTAGCTGTGTACTGGGGTACAGTGACTGTGTATTCTAGCTGTATACTGGGGGTACAGTGACTGTGTATTCTAGCTGTGTACTGGGGGTACAGTGACTGTGTTTTCTAGCTGTGTACTGGTGGTACAGTGACTGTGTATTCTAGCTGTGATTTAAACAGTGACTGTATTCTAGCTGTGTACTGGGGTACAGTGACTTGTATTCTAGCTTTTACTGGTGGTACAGTGACTGTGTATTCTAGCTGTGTACTGGTGGTACAGTGACTGTGTATTCTAGCTGTGTACTGGTGGTCAGTGACTGTATTCTAGCTGTGACTGGGGTACAGTGACTTGTATTCTAGCTGTGTACTGGGGTACAGTGACTGTGTATTCTAGCTGTGTACTGGGGTACAGTGACTGTGTATTCTAGCTGTGTACTGGGGGTACAGTGACTGTGTATTCTAGCTGTGTACTGGTGGTACAGTGACTTTTATTCTAGCTGTATATTTGGGGGTACAGTGACTGTGTATTCTAGTTGTGTACTGGGGTACAGTGACTGTGTTTTCCCAGCTGTGCACGGGGGGTACAGTGACTTGTTTTCTAGCTGTGTACTGGGGTACAGGGGGCTGTGTATTCTGGCTGTGTACTGGGGGTACGGGACTGTGTATTCTAGCTGTGTACTGAGGGTACAGTGACTGTGTTTTTAGCTGTTACTGGGGGTATGGTGACTGTGTTTTCCCAGCTGTGTATTTGGGTTTTAGTGACTGTGTATTCTAGCTGAAGGGGGTAAAAAGGACGGGCCCCACCGGGAAGGGGGGACAGTGCCCGTGTATTCTAGCTGTGTACTGGGGTACAGTGACTGTATTATAGCTGTGTACTGGGGGTACAGTGACTGTATATTCTAGCTGTGTACTGGTGGTACAGTGACTGTTTATTCTAGCTGTGTACTGGGGTACAGTGACTGTGTATTCTAGCTGTGTATTGGGGTGCAGCGACTGTGTATTCTGCTGGGTACTGGGGGTACAGTGACTGTGTATTCTAGCTGTGTACTGGTGGTACAGTGACTTTGTATTCTGACTGTGTACTGGGGGTACAGTGACTGTGTATTCTAGCTGTGTACTGGTGGTACAGCGACTGTGTTTTCTAGCTGTGTACTGGGGTATAGTGATTGTATTCTAGCTGTGTACTAGGGGTACAGTGACTGTGTATTCTAGCTGTGTACTGGGGTACAGTGACTGTATTATAGCTGTGTACTGGGGGTACAGTGACTTTATTCTAGCTGTGTACTGGTGGTACAGTGACTGTTTATTCTAGCTGTGTACGGGGGTACAGTGACTGTGTATTCTAGCTGTGTACTGGTGGTACAGCGACTGTGTTTTCTAGCTGTGTACTGGGGTACAGTGATTGTATTCTAGCTGTGTACTGGGGGTACAGTGACTGTGTATTCTAGCTGTGTACTGGGGTACAGTGACTGTATTATAGCTGTGTACGGGGGTACAGTGACTGTATATTCTAGCTGTGTACTGGGGTACAGTGACTGTGTATTCTAGCTGTGTATTGGGGTACAGCGACTGTGTTTTCTAGCTGTGTATTGGGGTACAGCGACTGTGTATTCTGGCTGTGTACTGGGGGTACAGTGACTGTGTATTCTAGCTGTGTACTGGTGGTACAGTGACTGTGTATTCTGGCTGTGTACTGGGGGTACAGTGACTGTATTTCTAGCTGTGTACTGGTGGTACAGCGACTGTGTTTTCTAGCTGTGTACTGGGGGAAAGTGATTGTATTCTAGCTGTGTACTAGGGGTACAGTGACTGTGTATTCTAGCTGTGTACTGGGGGTACAGTGACTGTGTATTCTAGCTGTGTACTGGGGGTACAGTGACTTTTATTCAGCTGTTACGGGGGGCAGTGATTTATTCTAGCTGTGTACGGGGGGAAACAGTGACTGTGTTTTCCCAGCTGTGTATTGGTGGTACAGTGACTGTGTATTCTAGCTGTGTATTGGTGGTACAGTGACTGTGTATTCTAGCTGTGTACGGGGGGAGGTAGGTATTCTAGCTGTGTACTGGGGTACAGTGACTGTTTTCTAGCTGTGCACTGGGGTACAGTGATTTGGGGTATTCTATTTTACTGGGCTACAGTGACTGTGTATTCTAGCTGGGTACGGGGGTACAGTGACTGTATTCTAGTTGTACTGGGGTACAGTGACTGTATTCTAGCTGTTTACTGGGGTACAGTGACTGTAATTCTAGCTGTGTATTTGGGGGTGGGGTGACTGTGTATTCTAGCTGTGTACTGGTGGGTACAGTGACTGTGTATTCTAGCTGTGTACTGGTGGTACAGTGACTGTGTATTCTGGCTGTCCCGGGGGGTACAGTGACTGTGATTCTAGCTGGTACTGGGGGTACAGTGACTTTTATTCTGGCTGAAACTGGGGTACAGTAACTATGTATTCTAGCTGTGTACTGGGGTACAGTGATTGTGTATTCAAACTGTGTCTGGTGGTACAGTGACTGTGTATTCTAGCTTTTACGGGGGGTACAGTGACTGTGTTTTCTAGCTGTGTACTGGTGGTACAGTGACTGTGTATTCTAGGGGCACTGGGGGTCAGTGACTGTGTATTCTAGCTTGTCTGGTGGTACAGTGACTGTGTTTTCTAGTGTGTACTGGTGGTACAGTGACTGTGTATTCTGGGTTGTGTACTGGGGTACAGTGACTGTGTATTCAAAGCTGGGGCACTGGGGTACAGTGACTGTGTATTCTAGCTGTGTACTGGTGGTACAGTGACTGTGTATTCTAGCTGCATACTGGGGGAAAGTGACTGTGTATTCTAGCGGGACGGGGGCGGGATTGGTATTCTAGCTGTGCACGGGGGTACAGTGACTGTGGTTTTCAGCGGGGGACTGGGGACACTGTGTTTTCAAGGGAATGGGGAATGACTGTTTTTCTGGGCCTGTGTACTGAGGTACAGTGACTGTGTATTCTAGCTTTGTACGGGGGGAAAGGTGACTGTGTTTTCCCAGCTGTGTACTGGGGGTACAGTGACTTTTTCTGTTTTACTGGGGTACAGTGACTGTGTATTCTAGCTGTGTACGGGGGGACAGTGACTGTATTCTAGCTGTGTACTGGGGGTACAGTGACTGTATTTCTAGCTGTGTACGGGTGGTACAGTGACTTTTTATTCTGGGGACTGGGGTACAGTGACTGTGTATTCTAGCTGTGTACTGGTGGTACAGCGACTGTGTTTTCTAGCTGTGTACTGGGGGTATAGTGATTGTATTCTAGCTGTGTACTTGGGGTACAGTGACTGTGTATTCTAGCTGTGTACTGGTGGTACAGTGACTGTGTATTCTAGCTGTGTACTGGGGTACAGTGACTGTATTCTAGCTGTATACTGGGGGTACAGTGACTGTATTCTAGCTGTGTACTGGTGGTACAGTGACTGATATTCTAGCTGTGTACTGGGGTACAGTGACTGTGTATTCTAGCTGTGTACTGGTGGTACAGTGACTGTGTATTCTAGCTGTGTACTGAGGGTACAGTGACTGTGTATTCTAGCTGTGTACTGGGGGTATGGTGACTGTGTATTCTAGCTGTGTACTGGGGGTACAGTGATTGTATTCTAGCTGTGCACTGGGGTACAGTGACTTGTATTCTAGCTGTGTACTGGGCTACAGTGACTGTGTATTTAGCTGTGTACGGGGACGGGACTGTATTCTAGCTGTGTACTGTGGGAAGTGACTGTGTATTTTAGCTGTGTACTGGTGGTACAGTGACTGTGTATTCTAGCTGTGTACTGGTGGTACAGTGACTGTATTCTGGGTGTGTACTGGTGGTACAGTGACTTTTATTCTAGTTTTCGGGGGGTACAGTGACTGTGTATTCTAGCTGTGTACTGGGGTAAGTGACTGTGTATTCTAGCTGTGTACGGGTGGTACAGTGACTGTGTATTCCATCGGGTGTACTGAGGGTACAGTGACTATGTATTCTAGCTGTGTACGGGGTGGTACAGTGACTGTGTATTTTAGCTGTGTACTGGGGCAGTGACTATGTTTTCTGTGACGGGGGTACAGTGATTGTTTTAGCTGTGTACGGGTGGTACAGTGACGGGGGTATTTTAGCTTTTACTGGGGTACAGTGACTATGTATTCGGGTTGTTCTTTAAACAGTGACTTTTATTTTTAGCTGTGTCCCTGGGGTACAGTGACTGTATTCTAGCTTTTACTGGTGGCACAGTGCCCTGTGTATTTTAGCTGTGTACTGGGGTACAGTAACTATGTATTTCTAGCTGTGCACTGGGGGTACAGTGACTGTGTATTCTAGGTGTTCGGGGGTCAGTGACTTTTATTCTAGCTGTGTCTGGGGTACAGTGACTGTATTCAGCTGTGTTTTGGTGGCACAGTGACTGTGTATTTTAGCTGTTTTCGGGGGTACAGTGACTGTGTATTCCAGCTGTGTTTTTGGGGAACAGGACTGTATTCTAGCTGTGTACGGGGGGTACAGTGACTGTGTATTCCATCTGTGTACTGGGGGTACAGTGACTGTGTTTTCCCAGCTGTGTATTTGGGGGTAAACCCTTGTATTCATTTAGCTGTGAAATGGGGGTATAGTTGGTTATTTGGCTCTGTATTGTAGCTATGTACTGGGGGTGTAGGGACTGTATATGCTAGCAGTGTTTCCCTTGAGTAAAATGATAGCGAGGTGGTAAGGCACTGAAGGCATGATGTAACACTATGTGGATCCGGGAATGGCCAGCCAGAATTGTTTTTAAAAACTACCTTCAAAATTGTAGTATAAGTTAACTTACTTTGGAACTAAATTGTTGATGATGAGTATGACATTTCGACCAATCATCTACGGACCTTGTTCACGTACTGGTGTCAAGTGTGTTGCCTCAGATTTCGGCAGGATAATTTGGTTGTAGATGGCAGGCAGATGGTATCCCTGGTCTCTGTTCATGGTAGGGGCTCTTTGTTTGATATATATATATATATATATATATATATATATATATATATATATATATATATATATATATATATATATATATATATATATAGCCTCCTTCACTTTTCTCTTGTGCCAGTTGGAATAACGGGTCAGTACTTTAGTGTTCTTCGTGGACACTGAGTGTCCTGTGGCCCGACACTGGTCTCCTACACTTGTTGGTTTATCCAGGTTTGTATGTTCTTTGAATCTCTGGCTGAGTGTTCTCTATGTATGTGTGGCTGCTGTCGATGTCACATGTGATGTTATAGATGGTTCCACATCTGTGTTCTTTAGGTGTTTTCTCTTTATGGTGTAGTACCATCGAGCGGAGGGTGTTCGCCGGCTTGTGGTATATGTGTATGTTATGTGACTTATAAATCCGGCCAAGCTGTTCTGATAATCCTGCCACGTATGGTAGTCCCAGCATAGGTCTTCGTGGGTTGTTGTTCGTGCTAGGTGGTCTTTTTGCACTGGATGGTGGAGGTGCAAGCGCCCACTCTGGGTATCCATTGGCTCTCAGGGCATTGTGGACGTGTGCCAGTTCTGATTTCCTGTCTTCAGCTGTGGTGACATACTGCTGTTCCCTGTAGGTGAGGGTGCGTACAACTGAACGTTTGTGGGTTAGAGGGTGATGTGACTTGAAGTTGAGGTACTGGTCCGTGTGTGTCGGCTTCATGTAAATAGTTATCTTCGTGGATCCATCATCCAGAATATGGGTGCATAGATCCAGGAAGGGAAGTTTGCTGTCTTTCTCAGGTTTGATGGTGAATTTGATGTGTGGATCGATGCTGTTTATGTGTTCAGTGAACTCTTCCACGTCGTATTCGTGAAGTACGGTGAATGTGTCATCCATAATAGTCTTGATATCTTGTTCTGTTATGAGATTCTATTCCACAACTAATACAAACTCATCTTGGCCGGCTGCTTGGAAGGTGAGACAATACATGTATGAATGATTCTGTGGAGTTCTGTAATGACTGAGGGGCCATGTCATCCAAGTGGTGAAGAATGTTTGAATAAACAAAGTGATCCCCAGTCATGTTGTCACATTGTCACCAATGTCACTGGTGACGCTTTGAGCTGAAACCACACAAACATCAGTTTACTCAACAATTGGCCAACTTCCAAAAACAATAATTATGGCTTTAATATTGCCTTAACTCGCCTTCATCCTACCAATATTTGAAGAGGTTTTCTTATATATATGCAGTGCTTAGATCTAAAACTATTCAATAAATGTCACTGTCAGTTTGCATGTTTTGACCACAAGATGGTGCCACTGTAGAATAGATTTTCCACTGAT
>JAODUO010003933.1:0-12897 GCA_025642075.2 Ridgeia piscesae | reverse complement strand
ACACAGTTAGTGTTCCTTCCACCTGGGAACAACCCTTCCAAAGTACTCTGGCAAACAGTTATCAAACAGAATAAACACATCCTTTAATGGACCATATTACTTACTGGTTTTTAAAATTTGGGAAAGTCAATAACTGTGTTTAAAAAAGAGATTCGATGGCTGATATCTATTGCATATGGTACATGAATATCAGATAAGATAATCCAACCCTTTCCCTTTGCATTAATTTTTTTTTTGTTTCCTTTGCTCCATCTTTTCATTCCCCATTAACCCAAAAACCCCTACGCTATGCACGCTACTACAGGCGGGAAAAAATTTTATTTATTTTTTTTTATATATATAAACATTTTATTGTAAAATATCCCCGGGGGAAAAAATGCTTTTTGGGTTTACCTGTGTTTTTTTACGGTTTTAGTTTTTACACCCGGGGTTTTTTTTTTTTAGAAAAATTTTCTTCCAAATGATGATTTTACAATTTTCAAGCTTATACAACATTTTTTTATTTTCCGGGGTTTCTGTTTTAAAAAACCACCGAACAAGGTTGTTGTGAGAGACACATAAGGGCTTTCGTACCTTTCGAGCAGCGCCTTCCTTTCGTCGTTGTTATTGCTCAGTTTCGCTTCAAGTTCTGAAAACAGTAAGAAAAATTTTTTTACTAAAAAAACCCAAAATTCAGGGGAAAAAAAAAAACGACCCAAAAAATGAAATTAAGGTGTTGAGATAATGGGTGAGGTAAAAAAGAAAAGGGGAAAAAGGGGGGGAAGATCTGGTTAAAGGGTGGTTGAGGACGTGTCCCCCCCAAAGGGAACAAGGGTATTTATCAACCTTATTTTTAAAACAAAACTGACCCACAGAACCAAAATTTTTTTTTAAAAAAATTGCAAAATACAGCAATATTTTTTTAAAATAAATTAAAAATTTTGGGGTTTTCAAAAAACATACTTATCGACTAGATTATTTGTGGAAAAAGGAAAAAAAAGTGTGACCCCCCTCCTGCCCGCCAAACTGCGTTGATGGCGGGGGAACTGACCAGCGGGTGCCCGAGAATGTTCATGTTCTCCCCAAACACTTCATTCCGTCTATCGTCCCCAAAGCTTTTCTCCTTCCTCGGGGGGGTTTGGGTTTGTTTTTTGGGTTTTTGTGGGTTGGTTTTTTTGGTTTTTTTGTGTGGGGTTTGTTGGTTTGTGGTTTTTGGGTTGTTGTGTGTGTTGTGTTGGGTTTTGTTGTGTGTGTGTGTGTGTGTGTGTGTGTGTGTGTGTGTGTGTGTGTGTGTGTGTGTGTGTGTGTGTGTGTGTGTTTGTTTTGGTTTTTTGGATTAATTTTTAAGTTTTTATTTTCAAATTTAAAAACACTTGGGAGTAAGCCAGTAAATAACTTTTTTATGTAACATCAGTGGATGTCAGATATTTAAGATAGATAAGATAGCTTTATTGCTATGTCTTTCCATTGCAGTTACAAAAAAAAAAAATTTTAAATTTTGGAAAAAAAGCCACTGTTTTTTTAACAGTTCTCTCTCTCCTCCGTACCAGCTGGTGTTGGTGAAGTGTGGCCTCCTCCCTGTGGTCCTCCTCCATCTTCCTGGCTGCCTCCTTCAGTTCCTCGAGGGACTCCTCCAACTACAGCAACACAGACACAGGTCACTTCTGTGTCAACATTTCTATTGATCATGTATACTTGTCAGCAACCATGAAGACTTGGTGATCTGCTCGTACAGAGTGTCAAACTGTTCAGTTCATTTTCCTGCTCTGATGATCTGAGGAGAAACTTGTAACGGACCAAAGACTGGTTTGGTGAGGAAGTTCTGAATAAGGCTGCTAGATGAATGGGATTTCGTAAGATCATAACATGTAACCACAATATAAACAGACTGGTCAGTTAATAGAATGTTGCACCATAAATGTTATTTTAAATAAATTCAGTTTTTTTTGTAATTCTATTTATTTCAATTCCTGGATCAAAGGAATAATATCAAACACGAAATCAATTTTCATATACAAATTAATTTTGATTTGTTTGATGTGCATGCACTTCATTTATCTTTTTTTCAGAAGTTCATTGATTTTTCCAAATTTGTTTAAGACATCAACAAGATCAGTGTATCTAATCAGAAGTATAACTGTTTAAAACCCTAGTTGATTGCCCAATGTAAGCCATAATATGTCATAATAAAATTTTCAAGAACAAAATTACAAATCAATTTAATTAAAATCAAACATCTCTTAAAATATACTTAATCACATAACACCCAAAAACATAAAATTAACCAATTCACCAAAAAACAAACAAAACCATCACAAAAGGAACAAAAACAAGATAAACAATCCAGAAATTTTCAGATTTACCTAATTAAACAGAACTACTATTTAATAGTTCTTAAGTCAAAATACTTAGCAAATAACCAAAGATATTGGGAAGATTAAAAAACTGTTTTAGGAGAAAATTTTAAATACAAAAAACTCAATTTATTTGGTCTCTTTCTCTGTAAACCCATTTGGGCGAATTTTGCAAGCACCGAGTGGGTTTCCCGGGGGAAAATTATTTATTCAAGTCCCCGAAGATGCCTAGATCGAAACGAAATAACAACTTAAAAATGTTTAAATTAAAAATAGAGACATAATTTCTAGAAGAGTTGCGGTCAGCGTAACATCACACGATTAAGTTACAAGTGGAACATTATAAGTACCATTTGCGATTAGTCAATAAAAATGTACTCTATTGAAAGCCTTTCCGATTATTTTGGAAATTCGCATTAAACTTTAAAAAGCAAACTTAAAAACACCCAGTTGTCTGTACACTTGTTATTGGTCCACTAATACTGTCAATACCTTTTCCGGGAGTTGCCCCTTTGTCCGGTTAGTACGTCTCGCACTGGGCCCTTCAAGTCCTTCGTTCCTAAACACACAAAGTACACGATCACCATCTACTTAAAAATAATTTGCTCAAAAATTTCATTCAATAATAGTATTTGGCCACCCATGCCAAATGCCAAGCCAATAATCCTATATTTTGAAAGTGATTGTATTTATCAGAAAAATATTATTTAACTTATTAACAAAAATGGGATCTTTTAACTTTTTCAGATGAACGAATGACATTACAACGACGAGGACGTCTCGAAGGCCGTTCATCCCTTTGAGAGTTTGTCGCTGGTTGCGGTGGAGAGTAACTCGTCCAGATTTCGCGTCTTCTGTTCCAGTTGCTGTCGCTCTTGTCTCGTTAAGTCCAGTTCCTTTCCCAGCCGGTCTCGGTCAGTGGTCACTTCCTGGACACAGGCACATCACATGAGAGGTTTTGGGACCATTTCACTCACATTGTGAGCCTATATGCCCAGTTTTGCTCTTAAAATGTATTTCCATCCTTATCAGTGATTGTATACATTGTAAACTGTCAACACCAGGATCTGTGACTGGAATACTTTTGCTGGTGTGTCTGAAATAGTGTCCTTTGTTCTTTTACAAAAGCTCCTTAAATTTAACAAAGGCTATTATTGTTTGTTGGAATTTGGAAAAGGTAATGAATTTTAGTGAACACTAACTGAGGGGTTGAAAATAAACAAATACAGCAAGGAAAGATGCGCCATGTTTATTTTTTTTAAAAATAAGGTTGATATACCCCTTTGTTCCCTTTCCCCCAAAAGGGTGGGGACACGTCACTCAACTGCCCCCTATCAACCAGATCTTCCGCCGTTCCTTCCCACTTTGTGCTTTGTTCACCTCACCCATTATCTCAACACCTTAATTTCAGTTTGCCCCTTCCATAGCCCCACCTGTTGTCCCTGATCTGGGTCAGTAATTTCTCAATCCACACCCAACTACCTTCACTGTCTACCTTCACTGTCTACCTTCACTGTCAGGTGTTTCTGTATCCAACCCTGTTATACTCTCTATAACATTGATGACAACAAAGTATTCTGACTTACTGTTTTCAGAACTTGAAGCGAAACTGAGCAATAACAACGACGAAAGGAAGGCGCTGCTCGAAAGGTACAAAAGGCCCTTATGTGTCTCTCACAACAACCTTGTTCTTGGTGGTTTTGCCAGCAAGCAGCAGAAAGCCGCCGCAAAGGGATAAAAATAATGCAAAGTGTATAATGCATTAAAATTTTTGAGATGTAAACATGTTGTATTAAGCATACAGTTTGGGCCGTCAATGTTGCAGGTGTGTGGCGAGTGAGGAGGAATGTCGCAAGCTGCGGGAGAAGGCATTGGAAGTACGACGCAAGCTCGATGACACCCAGGGGGCGCTGCAGGAGCTCGGTCGAGAGAACCAAACTTTACAGGTAAGCCAAAATGTCACATTTGATTTCCACGTAGTCTTGTCTCAGGGATATTATACAATAAGAATGTTGTATACTATATAAAAATAAATAAATAAAATTGTCCACAGAATGTGCTGCAACTGTAGTA
This sequence comes from Ridgeia piscesae, assembly GCA_025642075.2. Classification (NCBI taxonomy): domain Eukaryota; kingdom Metazoa; phylum Annelida; class Polychaeta; order Sabellida; family Siboglinidae; genus Ridgeia; species Ridgeia piscesae. Next base: position 8,491 of record JAODUO010003933.1, on the reverse strand, counting down.
GCAGTAGCAGTAGCAGTAGAAAAATAATGAGGAATTAATGGGAAAAATTGAAAATGAGTGAGCGAAGGAAAAACAAAAAAAAATAATGAAAAGGAAGGATTGGATTATCTTATCTGATATTCATGTAGCTGCATATGCAATAGATATCAGGCCATCGAATCTCTTTAATCACAGTTATTGACTTTCCCAAATTTTAAAAACCAGTAAGTAATATGGTCCATTAAAGGATGTGTTTATTCTGTTTGATAACTGTTTGCCAGGAGTAACTTTGGAAGGGTTGTTTCCCGGGGGGTGGAAAGGAACCACAAAACTGTGTGTGAATGTTGGCATTCACGGGTCAGTCATTTGGGGCAAAGCCGTAGGGAATTTCTGTGGAAATAGATAACTCTTGAAGGAGAAACAATTATTTTAGAATTGCGAACGTTTTCCTAAGAGAAAACCAGTTTAGTTGGGAAGTCTGTTGCATCACTGATCACCGACCGATATTTCAGATCAAGACGAGTAAAACCGTGGGTCGGAAGTGGGCAGATGACAGTGTGGTGACAAACTGCCACGCCTGCGCCAAGTTGTTCTCTGTCACCGTTAGAAAGGTATGACACCCACAAGCCAGCGAGTCACCAATGTTTCTGTGCACACACATTTTGTAATTAGTTTTGCTCACAACACAACAACGTATACTTTGCCGATGCCGATCGGCCACTGGGGTTGGACACTGTTGGCTGCCACCATTACTCTCTAGAGATTTCTGCACTAGGGAGTCCTGTAATATAATTATATAATTTAACTTTTTATTTCAAACACACATACAAATGATTTGTACATGTATATTACGCCTACCGTATAGAATATGACACCATATTCTAGCTTTGTGCAAAAATCTCTATTCATTTAGTAAACCAGAACAAAATTGAAAATTGACATTGAGTAGATAGGAGCGACTCAAACCAAATGCAGCTCGTGATATCCGAGTTTGAACAATTATTTAAAATATACTGTTGCTCCGTGCTCATAAAATCATGGTCACATAAGTTCTAAAGGGTGTGTTCTTATGGTTGGGAAAAGGGTGTTCAAGTGTTTTCCCCTTCAACTCTTTACTGTGCAGACCGTTCAAAACCGCCCAACCCCTCGTACGCGCAGACCGTCCAAAACCGTCCAGTAAACTCACAGTTCGTGGGCCTTTCGTTTCCCGGATCACATCCTTCTTTTACATTAACCAGCCAGCTCAAACTGCTGATCTAAGCTCTATGTAGGTCACGGAAACATGTGCTGTCGCCATCTTGTGAAAAATTGTTTTCGTTTGCGAATTAAGTGAGTTTATTTGGAAGGATGTTGAAGTGCGTTCGTCTAGTTAACCTCCGACATTGTGTGCGGCATATGGCGGATATTACTGAGATCATTTCTCGATGATTTCAAGTCGGATATCAATGTTTGCAACGTGAATAATGTCGACAGCGATCATGGAGACCCTGTTATCGTCCATCTACGTTGTTTGTGGGACTTTTCGTTGTTGAGATACGAAGATGACCCGTCGGCGGCATGTTCATTTCGCCGATATGCAGTCATTTTGTTGATCGGATCACCGTCTGTACTTTGTTTGGTTTATTTATTTTAGGGAATTTTTATTAATATGCACTATGGTCACATTGCTTCTGATAAGGGAGCATCTATTTGTGAAAGGAGTCTGCTATCCTTCGTTATTCAAATGTTGACTTTACATACGAAAAGAACATTCCATTCTGCAATATGATCGGTAAACGATAGACATTTTGTAAATTATGGCATGATTTTTGTCTTTTTGTCTACAAAAGCAATTATAATGTAAAAAATAACCGTCAAAATTGGATAAATGTTTTACTAAGATAAAACTAACAAACATGGCTACATTAGTTCCACAGGATCACTGTTGTGTGTTCTAAACAAAATTAATATGTAGCATGATGAAGTTGCTTATTTATTTTGTCATCATAATTTTAAAAATTTGCTTCAAGATCTGAAATGTAATTGATTGCAACACATACATTTCAAAAAACACATTTTATTCACACAATCATTCCATGTACAGTTTCTATTAATTTCATATATTTTCATTCATCGGGTTTTTGAGTTATTAGAATTTTTTGCAAACATGCAGCGTAATTCACAGATGGCTGCCATCTTAAAATTGTCTGCCCACAGCAGGGTGTAAAATAAGAAAGGGTGTCTACCCAGTAAAGAGAAGGGGCCCTCTAACTTAAGGGTCCCTCTCACTTCTCTGTTGCAGCACCACTGTCGACTGTGTGGTGAGATCTTCTGCAATGAGTGTTCGTCTCGCTCAGCTACAGTGGCGGCCTCCAAGAAGCCAGTGCGAGCCTGTGAGGTGTGTTACCAGGAAACCCTGCACTGACATGACCCAGCACAGGCGAATAATCCAGTGCGATATACAATATAAATATATATATACAGAGAGATAATTATGGTAGTTGATACGTAGGAACAACTTGCATTTTAGGTTTGCAGAGCAAAAAAAAGGAAAATTTAAAATTGGAAAATTTGTTTTTTTTAAATTAAAATTTAACTTAACAAAAGGTTTTAAGAATTAATTTTTTGGGTAAACCCTTTTAAAAAACTAAAACGTTTGGTTTTTTGTTTTTTAAATTTTAAATTTTAAATACAAATCATTTTATCCTTTTGCTCTGCAAACCTGAAAAGCAAGTTGTTCCTACGTATCAACTACCATAATTATCTCTCTGTATATATATATTATATTGTATATCGCACTGGATTATTCGCCATGTGCTGGGTCATGTCAGTGCAGGGTTTCCTGGTAACACACCTCACAGGCTCGCACTGGCTTCTTGGAGGCCGCCACTGTAGCTGAGCGAGACGAACACTCATTGCAGAAGATCTCACCACACAGTCGACAGTGGTGCTGCAACAGAGAAGTGAGAGGGACCCTTAAGTTAGAGGGACCCTTAACTCTTTACTGGGTAGACAGCCTTCTTATTTTCACCCTGCTGTGGGCAGACAATTTTAAGATGGCAGCCATCTGTGAATTACGCTGCATGATGCTTGCATTAAAATTCTAATAACTCGACAACCGATGAATGAAAATATATGAAATTAATAGCACTGTACATGGAATGATTGTGTGAATAAAATGTGTTATTGAAATGTATGTGTTGCAATCAATTACATTTCAGATCTTGAAGCAAACTTTAACAATTATGATGACAAAATAAATAAGCAACTTCATCATGCTACATATTAATTTTGTTTAGAACACACAACAGTGATCCTGTGGAACTAATGTAGCCATGTTTGTTAGTTTTATCTTAGTAAAACATTTATCCAATTTTGACGGTTATTTTTTACATTATAATTGCTTTTGTAGACAAAAAGACAAAAATCATGCCATAATTTACAAAATGTCTATCGTTTACCGATCATATTCCCGAATGGAATGTTCTTTTCGTATGTAAATCAACACTCGAATAACGAAGGATAGCAGACTCCTTTCACAAATAGATGCTCCCTTATCAGAAGCAATGTGACCATAGTGCATATTAATAAAAACCCTAAAATAAATAAACCAAACAAAGTACAGACGGTGATCCGATCAACAAAAGGGCTGCATATCGGCGAAATGAAAATGCCCCGACGGGTCATCTTCTTTGTATCTCAACAACGAAAAGTCCCACAAACAACGTAGATGGACGATAACAGGGTCTCCATGATCGCTGTCGACATTATTCACGTTGCAAACATTGATATCCGACTTGAAATCTCGAGAAATGATCTCAGTAATATCCGCCATATGCCGCACACAATGTCGGGGTTAACTAGACGAACGCACTTCAACATCCTTCCAAATAAACTCACTTAATTCGCAAAAAAGAAAACAATTTTTCACAAGATGGCGACAGCACATGTTTCCGTAAACCCACATAGAGCTTAGATCAGCAGTTTGAGCTGGCTGGTTAATGTAAAGAAGGATGTGATCGCGGTAAACGGGCCCCCGAAAATGGGGGACGGTTTTGGACGGTCTGCGCACGAGGGGTTGGGCGGTTTTGAACGGTCTGCACAGTAAAGAGTTGAAGGGGAAAACACTTGAACACCCTTTTCCCAACCATAAGAACACACCCTTTAGAACTTATGTGACCATGATTTTATGAGCACGGAGCAACAGTATATTTTAAATAATTGTTCAAACTCGGATATCACGAGCTGCATTTGGTTTGAGTCGCTCCTATCTACTCAATGTCAATTTTCAATTTTGTTCTGGTTTACTAAATGAATAGAGATTTTTGCACAAAGCTAGAATATGGTGTCATATTCTATACGGTAGGCGTAATATACATGTACAAATCATTTGTATGTGTGTTTGAAATAAAAAGTTAAATTATATAATTATATTACAGGACTCCCTAGTGCAGAAATCTCTAGAGAGTAATGGTGGCAGCCAACAGTGTCCAACCCCAGTGGCCGATCGGCATCGGCAAAGTATACGTTGTTGTGTTGTGAGCAAAACTAATTACAAAATGTGTGTGCACAGAAACATTGGTGACTCGCTGGCTTGTGAGTGTCATACCTTTCTAACGGTGACAGAGAACAACTTGGCGCAGGCGTGGCAGTTTGTCACCACACTGTCATCTGCCCACTTCCGACCCACGGTTTTACTCGTCTTGATCTGAAATATCGGTCGGTGATCAGTGATGCAACAGACTTCCCAACTAAACTGGTTTTCTCTTAGGAAAACGTTCGCAATTCTAAAATAATTGTTTCTCCTTCAAGAGTTATCTATTTCCACAGAAATTCCCTACGGCTTTGTCCTAAATGACTGATCTGTGAATGCCAACATTCACACACAGCTTAGTGCTTCCTACTCCACCTGGGACACAACCCTTCCAAAGTGACTCATGGCAAACAGTTATCAAACAGAATAAACACATCCTTTAATGGACCATATTACTTACTGGTTTTATAAAATGTTGGGAAAGTCAATAACTGTGATTAAAAAGAGATTCGATGGTCTGATATCTATTGCATATGCAGCTACATGAATATCAGATAAGATAATCCAATCCTTCCTGCAGTATAATTTGTGTTCCTTCGCATCACAATCATTTTCAATCCTATTAATCCTCATTATTTTTCTACTGCTACTGCTACTGCTACTACAGTTGCAGCACATTCTGTGGACAATTTTATTTATTTATTTTTATATAGTATACAACATTCTTATTGTATAATATCCCTGAGACAAGACTACGTGGAAATCAAATGTGACATTTTGGCTTACCTGTAAAGTTTGGTTCTCTCGACCGAGCTCCTGCAGCGCCCCCTGGGTGTCATCGAGCTTGCGTCGTACTTCCAATGCCTTCTCCCGCAGCTTGCGACATTCCTCCTCACTCGCCACACACCTGCAACATTGACGGCACCAAACTGTATGCTTAATACAACATGTTTACATCTCAAATATTATCAATGCATTATACACATTTGCATTATTTTTATCCCTTTGCGGCGGCTTTCTGCTGCTTGCTGGCAAAACCACCAAGAACAAGGTTGTTGTGAGAGACACATAAGGGCTTTCGTACCTTTCGAGCAGCGCCTTCCTTTCGTCGTTGTTATTGCTCAGTTTCGCTTCAAGTTCTGAAAACAGTAAGTCAGAATACTTTGTTGTCATCAATGTTATGAGAGAGTATAACAGGGTTGGATACAGAAACACCTGACAGTGAAGGTAGACAGTGAAGGTAGACAGTGAAGGTAGTTGGGTGTGGATTGAGAAATTACTGACCCAGATCAGGGACAACAGGTGGGGCTATGGAAGGGGCAAACTGAAATTAAGGTGTTGAGATAATGGGTGAGGTGAACAAAGCACAAAGTGGGAAGGAACGGCGGAAGATCTGGTTGATAGGGTGCAGTTGAGTGACGTGTCCCCACCTTTGGGGGCAAAGGGAACAAGGGTCACCCGTGTGCCTGTATATCAACCTTATTTTTACAAACAAAACTGACTCGCACAGAACCAGGGGATGGCTTGTAACTTTCCTTTTAAAACATATTGCAAAATGACAGCAATACTTTTTTCCAAATACTGAATCCCTGAAAATTTGGTGCTTCACATAAGTACATACTTATCGACTAGATTACTTTCACAGAAATACAGCAAGCAACAAGGACACAAATAAAAGAATGTGACCCACCTAACTTCTGACCGACCAACTCGTCGTTGATGGCTTGGAGCGACTGACCAGCAGCGACGTCCGCCCGTAGAATGTTCATGTTCTCACTCAACACTCTCATCTCCGTCTCATAACGCTCCTCCACAGCAGTCTTCTCCTTCCTCAGTCGAGCCACGTCCTCCTCCAGCTTTGTCTTCGTCTCCTCCAGTTGACACTTTGCCTCGTGGAGCTCTGTTTTGTCGTGCTCCAGCTGAGACTTCTCCTGCTGGAGCTGAGACGTCTGCTGGTCCAGTCGAGTGTTCTCGTGTTCCAGTTGAGTCTTCTGCTCGTCCAGCAGACTCTTCGCCTCTGTCGTTTGCGAGTGAGACGCCTCCAACTGACTCTTGGCTTCCTCCTTTCCTCCGGCCCAGCCCCCCTGAAAGAGTCATGGTGAATTTGTTTGTGTATAATTTAAAAAAAAAAAATTTTGTAAGTTGTATGAAAATAAAATTTAATAAAAAATAATTTAATAATATTAAAAATTTTTATAATTTATTAATTTTTTAAAAATTAATTATTAATAATTATTTGTGTAATGTAATTAAAATAAATTAAAATAATTTTATGTTATGTTGTAAAGTTTTGTGTGTGTATTGTGGCTTTTTAAATTTAAAAAAATAACCCCCAAATTTGGAAATTACACTGTTTTGAGCCGTTTTCTTTTTTCTATAAATTTGAAACATCATTTGGGAATTAAAACCAATAAATAACTTTTTTATTAAAATATTTGGAAAGCAGATATTTGTGTAAATGTTTATTTCCAAAAAGTCTTTCCAATTGCAGGTTTTCTTAAAAAATTCCCCCGTCCAGCTGGGTTGGGGAATGTGGCCTCCCCCTTTTGGTTTTTCCTCCATCTTCCCGGCCCTTTCCTTTATTTCAAGGGGTTTAAAAAAAGGGCACTTTTGGGCAACATTTCAATTTATCCGTATACGTCAGCAACCATGAAGACTTTTGATCTCCTACAAAAATGCCCAAATGATTCATTTTCCCGCTCTGTGTCTGAGGGAAAGAACGGACCAAAAAACGGTTTGGGGGGAAGTTCTGCAAAAAAAAAAAACCCCCCCCCCCCCAAAAAAAAACCCCAAACCCCCCCAAAAACCCCCCCCCCCCCACCCCCTGTTCCTCTTTCCCCAGATTTAAACAAGCCCCGGGGGGGAAAATTTTGAAACCAAATTACTTTCGAAACAAAAGCCGGTTGCTAAACAAATTTCTTTTTTCCCGGCCTGAGGGAAGAACACCCAAAAGGGGTTTTGGGAGCGAAAAAGGGCAGAAAGGGGTTTTCAAGAAAACAGCCCCCAAAAAACTTATTAAAAAATTTAAAAGTTTTTTTAAAAAATATTTTTTGAAAATATTTGAAATTCCCGGGATAAAAAACAAAACATTTGATTGGGAAAAATTTCCTTTTATTTGTTTTTTTGTGTATTCCTTTTTTTTTCTATTTCAAATTGTTTTTTTCCAATTTCGTTTCTAAAAAAAAAGGGTCCCTTTTGGGTTTCATTAAAACCCCTCCGGTTGTCCCCTATTTTGGGGAATAAAGGTGTTTTTTTTTTTAAAAAAAAAAATTGAAAATTTTTTTTTGGTTTCCAAAGGGGAACTCGCTTTTAAAATGGTGCTTTTTTTTTCTTCTATTTTTATTTTGGGCTAAAACAAATTTTGGGTCCTTTCTGTTAAAAATTCTAAACCATTACTTGCTTCAGGGTTAAATCCTGTAAAAAAAGGTTTTTTAAAACTTTTTTTCCCTTTACAAAATAAAAACAAGATTTTCCCAAAAATTCAAAAATTTAAAACGGCAATTCCAAAAAAGCTCCAAAATAAAAACAAAATTGAAAAAAACTTTTTTGGGTTTTCACAACAAAAAAACCCCCTTTCCCCCCAAAAAAAAAATTTTTTTAAATTTTTCCAGTTTTAAAAGAGGAAGTCGAATAAAAAAAAAACCAAAAAAAAATTTTCACACCCCTAACCCAGGCGCCAACTGTTTGAGAAAACTTTTGGGGGGGCAATGAACATGCCCACTACTCTAAAAATACAAAAAATTTAAACTTTAAAAAAAAAAAAAATTTTAAAAGGGCCGTAAAAAAATTAAAAAAATTTTTTTAATTTTTTTTTTGGGGTTCGGGGAAAAAATTATCAAATTTTTTTAAAAAAAAACCTTTTTTACCCCTTTTATAATTTAAAAAAACCCCCTTTTTTTTTCCTTTTATTTTGTTTAGTTTTTTTAAAAGGCCAGGGGACTTGTTTTTCCCCCAAAAAAAAACCCTTTTTAAAAAGGGGATCAAAAATAAAAAAACCCA
>JAODUO010003932.1:0-10734 GCA_025642075.2 Ridgeia piscesae | reverse complement strand
GGGGGGGGGGGGGTGGTGGGGTGGTGGTGAGTGGTGGTGGTGGTGGGTTTGGAATGTTTAAATTTGGTTGTTTTTGTCCCTTTTGGTGAAAGAAAACTTTGTAATGTCTGGTGGAGGGGGGAGGGGCATGTAAGGTTAATGTTGGGGTCTAGGGGTAGGTTCCTTGGCAAAGTTGTGCATTTACATGCGCTTATTTAAAATCACATATCAATATGTTTGTCGTACCAAGTAACCACGTTAACGACATGGTTTAAGAAGAATAGTTAGACAATTGATCAATACAACAGAACCTATTAGGAGAAGTCTTGGTTACTTTCTTCGCTTCTTCGACAGTAGGCGACGTAAAATATATGGAACAATGGCTAGTCTGTCCGAACGGACAGCTGCACATTGCACACGTGAGAACAAACATGTTTTACTGATCTAAGTACCTTTTTGTGTTGTGCTGTAATTAACAATGTTTTATATTTTATTGTTATCCTCGCGTGGTTTAACATTCCGATTAGCTTTAAAAGGGATTCTATTATAATGTAAACTCTTTGTAATGTACGAAATGTTTCAATAATTAATAATAATTGTTTCATGTAAATGTTTCGTTACAAATGCGATCTATTAATAAAGTATGGTTATGAATATTCGGTTCTGTTCGTCAGACGGTTTTATCCGACAAGTTCATTGTGTATAAAGTCAACGGTTACTGCGTGGTTCTAAGCGCGTGCATGAATATTCGTTACAATTGATTCACCCACACGGCGTCAAGCTCAAAGTGGTTAGCATAAACACAGTTATGTATCGGCTTGTTGCACAAATAATACCCAAGTTATCCATAAATTTGCAAGACAAAAGCAGCAGAGAAAGTACAACGAAATGATCATTTATGGCTCAGTACGTCTCAAATGTATATGTATATTAGTATAAACTAAGATATATTCATAACCAATACTCTATAGTATTAATACGCTAACTTCGGAGTACTGTAAGTGAATCTCCACCGAGGCGCTTGGTGCACTCGCCTCCTTCTATATTCCTTTGCCTCCCTAACGCACTGACTGGCCTTTGATCTACACATTGGCGCCACATTTCATGAAACACAAATATTGTTATCTATAATTAGTTGCTTACGTATTTTTTAAATGTTTTCTGCGTTCCTGGAGAGTCTTTCTCCGATCAGAAAGAATTGATTGGTCATTTTCAGATTGTATCACCTTAATGTTGATATCTGACGCCCTTACTTTACTCTACGGGTGACAATAAACTAGTAGTAACATGATTGTAGTAAATCGTTTTTACACATCGAACGGTTGAAATAAGAACTGCTTCAACTTTATTTTTGCCATATTTTGAAATACTAAAAACGTGTTAGAATGCATGATTTGTAACGAAATACTTAACATGCCAGTCAATTGCCGGAACGACTCAGTGGGCATAGTGGTTACGTAATTGTAACACTCAATACCGCCTGCATCCTTTAAAATTCAAGCTCAGAAGCGCGCAACAATGAAATCATAAAACATAACTATAAGTAGTTTGTAAATGAGTAAGTAATTACTAAATGAGTAATTCTACTGATTTTAATGTAGCATTTCCTTGCCTAAAAATATTGTCAACAGCGTTAGCACTTTAGAAATACCGGATGTATGTTTACCTAAGCTCGAACTTACTCACATTACCATAGGATTTGAATAAGGCGGTTTCAAATAATATTTAGCATAATTAAAGCAGGTTTAGCAAGATTCCCTGTCAAAACATCGATTCTAATGGTTCGAGAACCTGCCAGCCATTGTCCAGTATAGAGTCAAGTTAATGCATATCTTTGTGAAATCAGCTTTCGTGAGGTCGGTGTAATTTTTTCATTTCAAGGTAAAGCCTTTACGCGACCAGTAAAGCACTTATTCCAATCATTTAGTCTTCTGCGAAAATACAGTCTAACATCTAATCGACGCTGTTTTCTCATATACTCTCTTCACTGCCGTCTAGATCTGACATAGCACGTGAGAAGAAATTTTATGTTATATAATTTTCAAGCAAGCTATCGGAATGGACACATTTTAATATACGCTACTTCCAAAATCTAAGGGATTCACTTTACCGGGACTGTAACGTTCAGAAACCACAGCCGCGATAATCGATCCACCAGCTCTCTGGAAATTCACCAGGGCGTAATCACAGCCTATCCTGCCACCTGACTACAGCGGTAAGAAACAGTAGAAAAAACACGTCAAATGCTTTTTCACACATTTATTCGATTTTTTAAAACCCTTTCGGTGGTCGGATACAGTATGTGACGTAGCTTGCAAGCATTCAAACTTGAACCGGCGGGAACTACCTGATAAAGTGTTAGAGATGGTGGTCGGTTGCCATTTGAATTTCGTCGTTCGTTGATCGTTGTACGAACGATGGGTGTGCCCCCGGGGGCAAGCGCTCATGGGACAAAAAACAGTGGAAAACCAAATTGCAATCGGCACCTCCCTTTGATTTAGAACAGCCCTGAGGTGGAATACTAGTCGTGCCCCGCCGGGCAAGTTCGTCCGCTTGCCAAGACTCTCCTCAAGTGTTTAGTATTGCGGAGACATCTCGCCTGAGGCGAGTGTCACAGTTCGGTTGTGCTATGTAGCGAGATGGCTGGAGAGAAGGTTCCTAGCCGAGCTAGTTCCCAGCGATGCCGGCGGTGATGACTTTGAGGCCCCAACCCCGGGGCCCCCCGGCCCATGTTTCCAACGGGGGTCTGGGAAAGCAGATGGAATAGGTGAGTCTAGTGCGCAAAAAGAGGCGACGACACAGGTGCACATTTGGTACAATGTAATAGTTTAATCGTTTGAATTTAACCCGAAGTAGACAAAGAGTAAACGTATATTGTAACATACTGACGTTTGTCAAGTTCGAATGTAGTGCTGATACAACGAAGTAGAAACAACACAGGCGGAAGTGACGCTGACATTCGATACATTTATTATTTTGCAACAATCGTTTCTGAACTAACAAGGCGTTTATTTGATTAGCCACAACATAAAACAAAAAGAAAATAGCACAACCCAGATTATATTGCACAATCCCATTTCCGTTAATACTGATTTTGGTTTGTGAACAGTTTACCAGGAATAGGATTTATACAACTATGCCGTTAGGTTTAAAAAGGTATTTTTATGCTGTCACGGTGAAGTCAAATGTTCGGGGGGGGAAAAAAAAGGGGGAAAAGAGGGGAATTGGCCGTGACAGCACGGGATTTGTGCTGCTTGGCGAGGTGAGCGAGCTGCGTGTTCAGGACGGGTTCGTCGTCGAGGAGGGCAATGCACATGTCGAGTCCACCAAGCACACGGGTGGCGTGGGCCCTGAATTCTGGGGTGTGGATGTTGTCACCACGCACACGCTGGAACAAGTCGCGAGCAGCAGGGGCATGCTGGAAGACACTGGAAACAGCGAAAGAGAGGGTCGTGTTAAGTTGCGCGTCGTGTTACGATGCGAACAGATGAAAACACTCAAATGAAAACATTGTATGGTTTGTTTGAAGACTGACGCTGCATATGTTATAATGCACACACGTTTGTTGTTGAAAGTAATGTAATGTAATGTAATGTAATTAATGTAATGTAATGTAATGTAATGTAATGTAATGTAATGTAATGTAATGAAATTTAAAAAATTGAAAGGTAATTTTTAACCCAAAAATTTAATTTAAAGAATTTAAAATATAAAATTAAATTCATTAAATTTTTCAAAGGCGGGAAAAAATAAAATAAATTTGAAAAATAAAAAAAAATGTGGCATCAAATGTCCAATTAAAATATTAAATTATCATTAAGAATTAGCGTTATATTAAAAATACACCATTTAAAAGAGCTATAAGCTTAAGATAATAAAACGGCACAGGATAACAAAGTAAGTAATAAATAAATAATTAATAAAAACATCACACGTCAATTCGAGCGACAACATTAAATAAATATATATGTTCGTGAATAAAATGCTCGTTTTAATAAAATAAAATAATAGATGTGTTTAAAACTGCCGTGAAGAGTCACATTGACGTAAATTGTGTGGAAGGTCATTCCACAGACGAGGTAGGTACAGTCTAGGACGTAATGCTAGGGTCTGGAACAGGGATGATGGCGTATGGAAGGGAAAGGGAATACACTCACTGGGCCCAGATGTAGTGTCCGAAGTCTTCACGTCCACTTCCGCTTCCGTAAGCCTCGGCCCACTGGCGCTTAACCTTCAGGCGCTGAAGGGGACCGCATACGTGGTCGGCCAGGCAGTAGTCAACAGCGGCCACAAGGCACACAAGGGCGATCAGGGATTTCATTTTGCTGATTCCCCAACCGAAACCCCCCGCACACCCCACACAGTGGAAATTCAAATTCGAATAAAATTTATTGAGCTCTTTGCAATACTTACAAATCAAAAAAGGGCAAAAATTTTTTAATTTAAAGAGAAAAAAGGGTTATTTTTTCCCAAAGTCAGCTACAGTTTAGCGCTCACATGAAAGTAAACTGAACGCGCTATCCCAAGTGAACACATTAGGCGTTTATTCCGGCTACAAATATTATACACATCACATTAAAGATCGAATTTTCAAGGCAAACAAATTTTTCTTTCCGATTTTTCCCGGCGTATGAAAATATCGCACCAAGTAAGACGCTCTAATACCGCAGCTGACCTGCCAACAAGCCCGATAGGCGGGGAAAGGCTGACTTACCTCAGGGCAAACTGCAGTCAAATGAAGCCTCTCCCCGTTTCGCTCGGGAATAGCTTGGCCCATAGACCGGTGGGTCGGCTTATATACGTACTCCCTGCAGAGCGTCGATCGCCCGGCGCCCTATCACAACGACGGCGCTCGCCATTGGTTGTCTATGTCACGTGACTACGAAACACGGTGGCATGCTTTCAGGGGATTGACATTTACCGCTCAACGACACCGCGATGAAATTAGCACACAACACGGGATTAACGATATCCATTGAGTTCAGCGAATCTCCCAGTCGGTTGTTCGAAATGCAGTATTACTCACTACAGTCAAGTGAAATGTATTTAGTTAAATACCATCTATAAAAGTATTTAGTTAAACGTTCAGTTAGTTTCAAAATAGTAGGGTTAACAGTACGCATGAAACTGTTCGACATGTTAGATAACATTACATATGATTGTCACACCATGCATCAATGCCATACTGTTACTATGTTACGCCATAGTAACATTAAAAGGAAACAACACTTCTAATAAGGTGATATAACAAAAACCAATTTTAATAAAAATATATAAATATATATATATATATATATATATATATATATATATATATATATATATATATATACAGATTTTTTTGGAAAAGGTGGGAAAAAATACAAATGAGAGTGACTAAACGGGTTACAAAAGTGAGAGAACTTAGTTTCGAACGACACCTCAATGGTGGTTTATTACACTGGAGTACAGAAGATTACGTACGAGGGGATTAGACAAAAGAATTCACGTGAATGGAGGACATTATTTGCTTGCTGACTGTATGGGTACTCGTAAAAACGAATATATTTCAGAAAGTCGGGATAAACATAAATAACAAAGTGTTGGCTTTAATAATATTACTATTACTATAGGTAAACACTATAGGAAAGAGAGGGATGTAGGAAAATAGGGAGAGAGAACGGGAGATAGGGGAGAGGAGGAGGGTGTATGAGGGCCAGGGAGGGAGGGAACGGAACCTGGGGAAGGATTTTGTTTTTTAAAAAAATGGGCCCTGAAAAGGTTTTTTTTTTTTCAAAAAAAAAAGGGGTAAAAAAAATTTTGTTTAAAACATTCCGGGGTTTTTTGTTTTTTAAAGGGGAAAAAAAAAAAAAAGGAAAAAAAAAAAAAAAAAAAAAAAAAAAAAAAATATATATATATATATTTTATATATATATATATATATATATATATATATATATATATATATAAAAAAAATTTTTTAAATTTTTTATATAAAAAATAAATTTTTTAAAATATATTTAAAAAAATTTTTTTTATTAATATATTTTTTTCCAAAAAAAAAAAAAAAAAAAATTTTAGTTTTTTTTTTTTTTTTTTTTAACCCGGGGTCGCAGTATATTCGTCCTTGGCTAAGTCATATAACGTTTTACAAAAATGCCAAGTGTACCGCATTGAAGAAATATCCGTTCCCTCCCTCCCTGGCCCTCATACACCCTCCTCCTCTCCCCTATCTCCCGTTCTCTCTCCCTATTTTCCTACATCCCTCTCTTTCCTATAGTGTTTACCTATAGTAATAGTAATATTATTAAAGCCAACACTTTGTTATTTATGTTTATCCCGACTTTCTGAAATATATTCGTTTTTACGAGTACCCATACAGTCAGCAAGCAAATAATGTCCTCCATTCACGTGAATTCTTTTTCTAATCCCCTCGTACGTAATCTTCTGTACTCTAGTGTAATAAACCACCATTGAGGTGTCGTTCGAAACTAAGTTCTCTCACTTTTGTAACCCGTTTAGTCACTCTCATTTGTAGTTTTTCCATGTCCTTTTTCGGCCTTTTTGGAAATATATATATATATATATATATATATATATATATATATATATATATATATATATATATATTTATATATTGTGTTCACTCCCCCAACCAATATTTTTGTTTATATCACCTTATTAGAAGTGTTGTTTCCTTTTAATGTTACTATGGCGTAACATAGTAACAGTATGGCATTGATGCATGGTGTGACAATCATATGTAATGTTATCTAACATGTCGAACAGTTTCATGCGTACTGTTAACCCTACTATTTTGAAACTAACTGAACGTTTAACTAAATACTTTTATAGATGGTATTTAACTAAATACATTTCACTTGACTGTAGTGAGTAATACTGCATTTCGAACAACCGACTGGGAGATTCGCTGAACTCAATGGATATCGTTAATCCCGTGTTGTGTGCTAATTTCATCGCGCTGTCGTTGAGCGGTAAATGTCAATCCCCTGAAAGCATGCCACCGTGTTTCGTAGTCACGTGACATAGACAACCAATGGCGAGCGCCGTCGTTGTGATAGGGCGCCGGGCGATCGACGCTCTGCAGGGAGTACGTATATAAGCCGACCCACCGGTCTATGGGCCAAGCTATTCCCGAGCGAAACGGAGAGAGGCTTCATTTGACTGCAGTTTGCCCTGAGGTAAGTCAGCCTTTCCACTGCCTATCGGGCTTGTTGGCAGGTCAGCTGCGGTATTAGAGCGTCTTACTTGGTGCGATATTTTCATACGCCGGAATCAATCGGAAAGATACAATTTGTTTGCCTTGAAAATTCGATCTTTAATGTGATGTGTATAATATTTGTAGCCGGAATAAACGCCTAATGTGTTCACTTGGCATAGCGCGTTCAGTTTACTTTCATGTGAGCGCTAAACTGTAGCTGACTTAGGAAATACTGTTCTCTTTAAATTAATATATATTGTTGTCTTGATTTGATGTGTAAGTATTGCAAAGAGCTGCAATAAATGTGATTCGAATTTGAATTTCACTGTGTGTGTGTGCGGTTGCAGGTTGGAATCAGCAAAATGAAATCCCTGATCGCCCTTGTGTGCCTTGTGGCCGCTGTTGACTACTGCCTGGCCGACCACGTATGCGGTCCCCTTCAGCGCCTGAAGGTTAAGCGCCAGTGGGCCGGGCTTACGGAAGCGGGAAATGGACGTAAGGGTTTTGGACACTACATCTGGGCCCAGTGAGTGTATTCCCTTTCCCTTCCATACGCCATCATCCCTGTTCCAGACCCTAGCATTACGTCCTAGACTGTACCTACCTCGTCTGTGGAATGACCTTCCACACAATTTACGTCAATGTGACTCTTCACGGCAGTTTTAAACACATCTATTATTTTATTTTATTAAAACGAGCATTTTTTTCACGAACATATATATTTATTTAATGTTGTCGCTCGAATTGACGTGTGATGTTTTTATTAATTATTTATTTATTACTTACTTTGTTATCCTGTGCCGTTTTATTATCTTAAGCTTATAGCTCTTTTAAATGGTGTATTTTTAATATAACGCTAATTCTTAATGATAATTTAATATTTTAATTGGACATTTGATGCCACATTTTATTTATTTTATCAATTTATTTATTTTCATGTTTTGTACCAGCGCCTTCGAACATGGTAACCTGAATTTACGGTGCTATATAAATGCTTTATTATTATTATTGTGTTTTTTCATTACATTACATTACATTACATTACATTACATTACATTACATTACATTACATTACATTACATTACATTACATTACATTACATTACATTACATTACAACAACAAACGTGTGTGCATTATAACATATGCAGCGTCAGTCTTCAAACAAACCATACAATGTTTTCATTTGAGTGTTTTCATCTGTTCGCATCGTAACACGACGCGCAACTTAACACGACCCTCTCTTTCGCTGTTTCCAGTGTCTTCCAGCATGCCCCTGCTGCTCGCGACTTGTTCCAGCGTGTGCGTGGTGACAACATCCACACCCCAGAATTCAGGGCCCACGCCACCCGTGTGCTTGGTGGACTCGACATGTGCATTGCCCTCCTCGACGACGAACCCGTCCTGAACACGCAGCTCGCTCACCTCGCCAAGCAGCACAAATCCCGTGCTGTCACGGCCGACCACTACTCCGTAAGCGTCATTTAACTTTCACTTTCATTTTCACTTTCATTCTCTTCCCTTATCACGAACATTTGACTTCACCGTGACAGCATAAAAATACCTTTTTAAACCTAACGGCATAGTTGTATAAATCCTATTCCTGGTAAACTGTTCACAAACCAAAATCAGTATTAACGGAAATGGGATTGTGCAATATAATCTGGGTTGTGCTATTTTCTTTTTGTTTTATGTTGTGGCTAATCAAATAAACGCCTTGTTAGTTCAGAAACGATTGTTGCAAAATAATAAATGTATCGAATGTCAGCGTCACTTCCGCCTGTGTTGTTTCTACTTCGTTGTATCAGCACTACATTCGAACTTGACAAACGTCAGTATGTTACAATATACGTTTACTCTTTGTCTACTTCGGGTTAAATTCAAACGATTAAACTATTACATTGTACCAAATGTGCACCTGTGTCGTCGCCTCTTTTTGCGCACTAGACTCACCTATTCCATCTGCTTTCAGACCGTTGAGCATGCCGTCCAGATGGGCGTTGAGCATAGCATCGGCTCTGAGGTGTTCGACCAGGATGCCTGGAAGCCCTCCCTTTAAAGTCATCACCGCCGGCATCGCTGGGAACTAGCTCGGCTAGGAACCTTCTCTCCAGCCATCTCGCTACATAGCACAACCGAACTGTGACACTCGCCTCAGGCGAGATGTCTCCGCAATACTAAACACTTGAGGAGAGTCTTGGCAAGCGGACGAACTTGCCCGGCGGGGCACGACTAGTATTCCACCTCAGGGCTGTTCTAAATCAAAGGGAGGATGCCGATTGCAATTTGGTTTTCCACTGTTTTTTGTCCCATGAGCGCTTGTCCCCCAGGGGGCGACACCCATCGTTCGTACAACGATCAACGAACGACGAAATTCAAATGGCAACCGACCACCATCTCTAACACTTTATCAGGTAGTTCCCGCCGGTTCAAGTTTGAATGCTTGCAAGCTACGTCACATACTGTATCCGACCACCGAAACGGTTGTAAAGAATCGAATAAATGTGTGAAAAAAAAAATTTGACGTGTTTTTTTCTACTGTTTCTTACCGCTGTAGTCAGGTGGCAGGATAGGCTGTGGATTACGCACTGGTGGAATTTCCAGAGAGCTGGTGGATCGATTATCCGCGGCTGTGGTTTCTTGAACGTTTACAGTCCCGGTAAAGTGAATCCCTTAGATTTTGGAAGTAGCGTATATTATAGTGTGTCCATTTCCGATAGCTGTGCTTGAAAATTATATAAACATAAAATCTTCTTCTCACGTGCTATGTCAGATCTAGACGGCAGTGAAGAGAGTATATGAGAAAACAGCGTCGATTAGATGTTAGACTGTATTTTCGCAGAAGACTAAATGATTGGAATAAGTGCTTTACTGGTCGCGTAAAGGCTTTACCTTGAAATGAAAAAATTACATATACATTTGAGACGTACTGAGCCATAAATGATCATTTCGTTGTACTTTCTCTGCTGCTTTTGTCTTGCAAATTTATGGATAACTTGGGTATTATTTTCCCAAAAACCAAAATAATTGGTTTACAACCCTTTGAGTTGGGCCCGGGGGGGTTAAATTGTAACAATATTATGCAGGGTTAAAACCCCATAATTATTTATACACAATAACTTTAAAAAAGTCTAAACAAACCAAATTTAAACCCCTTTTTATTAAAAATCCTTTTAACAAAATTTAATGAAAAAATTTTAAATTAAAAATTTTTAAATTTAAAAGTTTTTACATTTAATAGAACCCCTTTTAAATAATGGGAATGTTAAACCCCCGGGGTAAAATTTAAAAATTGTTAAAAAGAAAAAAAAAATTTAGCAAAAACGTTTTTCCATTCAAGGCAGTTCCTTGGAAAATGCCATTTTCCAATATTTTCTCCCACGTCAAGAAAAAAATAAAAGATTTTAAAGGTTCATTGACAATTGTCAAACTTTTTTTAAAAACCTTTTAAATTTTATTGGTCGTTTGTTGGTTTTAAATAACCAGTAAAGCCTTTTTCCAAGGAACCATCCCCCCAAAATTCCCTTAATCCCCTCCCCCCCACCCCGAAATTAGA